>JAODUP010000048.1:732500-745000 GCA_025642065.1 Paralvinella palmiformis
ATCATGATGATGATGATGATCATCATCATCATCAAAATTATAATAATGATGATGATGATCATGATACTACCACTACTACTACTACTACTACTACTACATATAATAATAATAATAATAATAATAAAACATGTACTGAAGAGCAACTTATTTATCGTTGTAATGCATCACTTCACCCACAAGTTTGAATTACGTTTAGTTATCTATTAATTGTTTACATTTTTGCCCGAAACATTAGCGGGAGGGAAATCCTGTTGCGTCCTTACTCACCCTCGTGCACATTTCTCTAGTATCCGGAAACAAAACAAATAGTATGCCTATTGCTCAGTTTGTCCCAGCTGTCACCTGTGAACTATTTGATATAATCGGAACAAGATCAAAATATAAAACACGAAGAAGAAAAAAACTCCAGGTGTATGAATGGTCTGTCATTGTTGACTCATTACAAAACTGCATCGGTTTCTGCGATAACTTTGTGAAGTCAGCCTCGGAAGAACAAATTGTACAACTCATCTCCGCCAGCCTCTCATCGTGGGTACTGTCGGGGGGGGGGGTGAGGTTATTGGTAGCGCGTAGTGCAGGCATAAAGTTTCGGGGATCGAATCCCGTTGTTTTCCATCCGATGATTATGATCTTCTTAAGGGATAACCCTTCAATGAGATAACTTTCTTGAGCTCAGAAAGACAGACCCCCCCTCCACACACACACACACACATACACGCAAACATTCACACACTTACCTACCGCACAATCGTTGTCAACCACTAAGCCGGCCTGCCTGCCTCACTCATTCACTCATTCGCTCACTCACTCACTCCATATTAACCCACGGTTCTGACTTTAACCGAGTCCTGACACATTGTATACACGTATATATATATATATATATATATATATATATATATATATTCCTATTTCATTTCTTGTTTTGGCCACTCTCTTCCGAAGGTCATTATTATCTTTTAGTTCATTTATGGAGCGGAATGAAATGAGAGAAAAAGAAGAAGAAATAAGTAAGAGTAGAACCAACCGGGCAGAACTTTTAATAATGGGGGGGGGGGGATAAATAAAACGGAGAGCCCTCAAAAACAAACTGGAGCGTTCATTGTGTGCCGAACAAAGTGTAAGGAAAGCATCGCGGCTATCTTTCTGAAAAATCTAAGTTTTCCTCCATTTGATTGCGATCGACATTTAGAGAGAAATCACTCTACCTCGTCGGTCTATAGCGTGTGTCGTCTCTGAATGTCGGTGGCGAGTACTCGCGAGGACGCGGAGAAATCGAAATGCGCACATAAATTACGAGCGTGCCAACACCAGTCGGCTGCCGATTTGCTGCTGATGAATGGGCGATATAAGGGTGATTGATTGGCGATGATGACGTCACGTGTTTATATTGGGAAGGAAATAATTTATAAGACGACGTGGGGGGGGGAGAGTATCCGCCGAACAACGCGTTTCTGCTGGCGAGCAACTGCGTACAGCTATCTGCGCATGCGCAGACAATCGCAAAAACGAACTGATGTAGTAGTCGGAGAGATAATTGATATATATGTGTGTGTGTGTGTGTGTGTATTGTGTGTGTGTGTGTGTTACATGTCTGTCTGTCTCGGCGATATTAAGCTTCTATAAAGAACAGATTACAAAAACAACAACGACAACAAAAGGCGTCAACACAGCGCGGGATGGACTTTTATATTATCAATTTGCTCATCCTCTTTTCACAGTTCAGTCAGCTGTGTACCCCCCCCCCTCCTTATAAACAAAACAATCGGCGGTAGATAGGCGGCGATCGGTCAGAGGCTCGATATAATGAAGTATTTTCGAAGATATTATAAATGAGAAGCGCCGTCCTGCGCGTAGACGGGCCGCTGTCGAGCCGCCGTTGGGCCGTGGATCGTAAAAGGAAACGTGAAAGAGACGAAAAGAAGAAGAAAAAAAGTATAAAGAAGAAGAAGAAAGGGGGAGCAGTCCCCACAAACAATGGTTTGTGCACCGAGTTACACCCTGGTATCGTACAATAGCGCGCACGTACGCACACATCGTTTAACATAACACTATTTTAGCACCCGTAAACATATACAGAGAGAAAGAGATGGACAGTTAGCACGACTTCAACCAATCTAATCTACTATTAACACAAACACACAAGCATGTGCGCACACGTATAGGCACAAACAAACATGCACCCCACGTATGCATGCATGCACGCAAACATGCGTGCATATATGCACGTATGCACGCACGTACACATTAGTACAGTTGCATTTATATGACCGTAGTGGACAAAGTACGTTCTTAAAGCATTATAAATACCTCTGACTGAGGCATAGGAAGGCTGTGTCGCCTCTCGAGCTGTGGGTGCACAGACCAACCCACAAAACATCCTGTCATCAACCTTATTCCTGCCCACACACACTGTGATATACATCAGCTAACTAGTAACGTGATTGGCCACATATCTATAGCAGCTGGGTTTAAACCCCGGATGGCTGACGTGAGAAGGGTGTTTCATCTTAACTTCGCCTCATTACATGTAGAAGTATCTGGGCCCATTTAGCCTATGATGCACATAAATTGGCCGTAAAGCAGCAACATTTACAACTAAATTTCCACACCAAGATTCGTCTTTATTTATTCGCATATTTTCTTCGCCGTACGAGCTTCCCAGGAGACGGCCTTCCTCCTCCGACGAGTACACAAAGACGGGTAACTAATTAGACATAGAGCTGTGTAAATTGTGGCACACGATGGGGCCTCGTAGAACACACACACACACACACACACACACAGAGAGAGAGAGAGAGGCCGTCAAACTGACGTCGTACAACAGACCCACCCACGAACTGGACATATTTATGTCCGAATTACCACTCGTCATTGTCCTGTCCTTTGTCCTTTCCTTACTTACGACGGCCTTATGGTGCCGTGTTTTTATGACGTCGTTGTCGTTCTGGTGCTGTATTGCGATTGTGTGGTGGTGCTGTCGTGCTGCGTCGCGTTCATGCGGTCCCTCGTAATTAGCCAACGACAACGCACTACCTGTACGTTACATGTGGATAGCCACTAGGGGGCGTGCCACAATGTGTGCGTGCATATATATATATATATATATATATATATATTTGTGTGTGTGTGTGTGTGTGTGTCTGTGTTGGGGCAGGGTTGGAGATACTAAAAGGTACTAGAATTGCACAAGAACAGAAAAGACGTTTACTAACGAGACTAATATCTATTGAGTTAGTCTACAGTAACGTCTCGTCATACGAATATAATTAGAAACGTGTTCCTTTCAGCGAAATTTGTTCTTAGCTTATGATATATATATATATATATATATATATATATATATATATACTACAACATATATGTTTGATCAAATAGTGCTAGACTTTGGCTTGGTTATCCTATTTCCGTAATCGCCCCCCCCCCCAGTCAAGGCTAAACTCCCCGATCTACACACACGCACGCACCCACGCACGCACGCACGCACGCACGCACGGATAAATACATAAACACATGCCTAAATCGCACACATTATGCGTTAGTTGTGAAAACTGCTGACCCTACAAATGATAATTTCTATAACAGACTTGCCACTGACGTGATTTGTGAGCCACCTGAAAACACGGAAGCAATTATTTAGACTACGATACCGTTATCATACGATTCTAGTAACAATAACCTTTACTGCGTTAATCAGTCAATCTATCGGCTTTATATCATACAAGTTATACGCGAAGTAAGTGTTTTTGAAGGAATAAACGTCGTTATAAGTTTTCAGATGAAATTGTTTATTGTAGGGTAGAATGAATATAACCCAAAATCGCTTTAAATGACTCAAGTGCTATTTACGAAACTTTTCACATTCAGCGCCCGTCGGTGAAATACAGACAATCAGTACCCAAATGATACGAGCCTTTGACGAGGTGGCTAACAAAAACTACGTCGCTACGTTTACGTAATGAGATTATTTTCATATCGGACGAAGAAATGGCACTTAATCAGGCGGATTATTTAATTAATTGACGATCCTGACACTGATAAATCAGCGAATAAATATAAACGCCCCCGTCCCCCAGCCCCTCCCCCGTGAACGATATTACGTAAGCCTGCCGTGGCCCGATTCGGTCCCGGCGTCGTTTTGCTTAATTAAGAGCCTAGTCGGGTACCACTAAAAGACTCTCTCTCTCTCTATCAATTGGGCCATTTGTTGGCTGTGTTTTGACAGCCTGCAAGCTCCGTCTTGTAAACATTACCGAGAGACTTGTGAGTGGGCCATCGATTTATTTCGTGTCTGCGTCGCCGTGCCTGATGTGAGTAGACACCGGATTAGTTCGGACAGCGTTCATTGGTAGACAGTGTAAACTTAGACGGCTAAAAAACTTATACAGATAGATTACACCGAGACGCTATTGAGCTCGAAGTCGTGCAGTAGTTGGTCATCGGGCTTTATTGAGTAATAATACTTTACCGGACGTCGTAATAAGTACGTAATAAGTACAAGTGTATAGAGTACGGTGTATAGAGTACATCGTTTTTGCGCGCTGCAGTCCATACGTCCGCGTCATCGGATCGAGACCCACCGTTATCCGCGTTTCCCGATGTTTCAGAGATCATACAAAGGCCTAATCATCTCATTTCATTAGAGACTAGTCCCTCCGCTATATGTCGCAGCTTATACGAGAACTTAGGCTGAACTCACTCACTCACTCACTCACTCACAGACATTGCCACAAGCTAGACATGTATGTCACCGAGCTAGACAGTGTCGACGTGTACTTTGCCAGATAAGAAATAATTAAACAAACTTTTTCAAAACTGTTTTTCCACTCCAGATCCAGAAGTTAACACCATTTTCATTATTCTTACTATCATATAATCTCATACGCATGTATATAGTTGTCCTAGGATCTGGATCATTAGCATCTTATTTTTCAACCCCTCCCACATATACAAACACCCTTTTATGGACCAAAATAATATGGCATCATTTTCAGTTATCCTGAAAGTATACAATTTCCAGCCGTCATCTGTAGGCATATAATCCCGGGAAAAAACCATCCAGAGAGCAAATTCAACAGCCACTTCGTAGACTCGAACCGAAGACCTCATACTTCATAAATAATCATCTTACCGCGAAGCCATTACGACCCACTTCAGACCATTGTCGTGTATAGCTAAGTGTTATAATCGGCAAACGCGAAGTGGCTAAACAAGAAAACATGTTGACCTCGTATAGCCAGCTAAGACATATAGTGAGTGACTTCAACAGTCCATTTAAAGCCAGCTACACAGTGTACATCACTCTCTCTCCCCCCTCTCTCTCTCTCTCTCTATATATATATATATATATATATATATATATATATATATATATATAAGAAATCATAACCGCAGAAGATACAGTCAAATAATGGGACCTTTTCACAAGTTATGTTTCAGAAGCGTGACCAAGATACAGACACAGACATAGAGTAAGAGTGCATTACCTCATTTAGCGGCGGCGTTACACCAAGTGGCTCTAAATGGCCTATTATAGTCCATATGTCAGGTTGAATATATTGAGGCTTTGTTGCCAAGCACGCGTCACTTCAATTACAACATTAATAAGCTGACTGAACGATTTATCCGCAGGGAAACAAGACATGAACTACCATCATTGATAGGTATCCGATGAGGCATCACTGTACAACACTTCTGAATGGCTCCTGCTAGTATTGGTGCGTGTGTATAAATCGGATATCAGAGGAAGTATCATTCAAGACTATCGCCATCCAGCCTTTTATAGATATTACAGTGAACCGATAATTAACTGGATTGCCCGAAAGATGAATTTTATAGGTTGATTAACAGAGAGCGCGAATAATCGATCCTTCCTTCCCGCATGTCAGAAGTAGTATTTAAGGAAAATAAAGTTTTTTTTCTCGGAATTCCGGATAATCCAGATTCGGATAATCAATAGTTCACTATATTAAAAAATCAGCATCGACAACAAAATAAAAGGGGGCAGATGATAAGAACACACACACACACACACACACACACACACACACACACACACACACACACACACACACACACACACACACACACACACAAAACAGGCAGACAAACCCACACATATGCTTTTTGTACGCACATATGCACGTATTCACACTTGTGTGTGTATATGTGTGTGTGTATGTAGGTTGACATATAGATAGTTAAGTAGGTAGGTGGGTGTCAAATATTTCCATATATATATATATATATATATATATATATATATATATATATACCAGTCATTTATCTAAACCTTCTAACTAAAAGATGGCCATAGGAATGTACTTAATTAAGGTCAATCAGCACGCTTCAGTCGGATCACACTGATGTCGGGATTAGACATGGTTTACTGTATTAGATTATACCATTCCTACGAGTTATGGGCGCTAGTTCGTGTCCATGCCATCGACTACATATAATACAACAAATTGGACATTTAGTTTGAATGATTGGCATTTCGAATTTCTTCGCCGGTTAATGTCTCACTGGCATGTTAACGAAGGGTTCCACCCCCACCCCATGACGCAATATCATCTTAAAATCTAGGAGGGGCCATCTCGGGGTTATTTGGACTCCATCTTCTGTAATCCGTCCTGTATGGAGGGGGGTAGGGTTGCCGGGGCCTGACAGAGGAGAGAGCACCGACAATATTGCAAACATTACACAATCAGTACACCATATACATACACCTAAAACGTACTCAAACATAACACTCTCCGTGTCTGCAAGCGGCCGTGTATGGCCTAGAAATGCATTATATGGCGTTGTGCTCGTAGATAGACTACCATAAAATGAGTTTTCATAGTTTTGAGTGGCAGTCTGGCGTGTATTGTTTGTTTGTTTGTTATGTTGTAAGCGATGTTTTCCCTTGGTGTTTCTTCCTATTCCAGGGTAACGCGATCAAAAACCAAACCTGTGCTTACCACACACACACGCACGCACGCACGCACGCACGCACATGCAACAGTAACAACAACCCTGTATTGACAATCTGTTTCCGGATGTAAATTTTGCCCATCACTTACCATATATGACCGCTGTACGGGATAATTCTCTTGATTGGCGAACGGGATGAGCTCGCCGCCTCCGGGATCCGAAAAGGTCGCTGTATCTCGATGTCTCCTATCCGGATAGACCAGGGTTCCCCTGGCCTTTTCGAGGTGTTTCGGTTTGTAATGTACTCCTTCGATGCGGGTCTCACGCGCTGCGGCTATCCCAACGAACAGCGTCCCCGCGCAGCACAGCACCGCGACCAGGACGCTCCACGGACGCGTGCTCATAATCCGGGATGTGCGGATCCTGAAGGCCGATAACAACACGTGATGTTGATGTAAGCGCTTTGCGCGCTCGGCGCGATACCCACTTGCGGGTCGTCGTAGTGGTTCCAGTTGGCGATCCGGTAGCGGTAGTTCGTTGTCAACGCAATGATGGCGCCCTCTGGCCTACGATTCGTCTCGAGCCAATATCGAACGTTTCGGGGACGATCAGCCATCATGACGTCATCGCTGACGTGCGCGATCCGGAAGATCCAGATCAAGACTCGTTCTGGGTCGAGATCTGGAGTACCGTCACCGAGTCCCAGATACTAAATGGTAACGAGGCGACAATATGACTCAACGTCTGCGTCATCAAAATAAACCTATGGTCACTTTTTTAGTTGCGTCAAGTAATACTTCTGGGGTTGTTAGAATCCGGGGAATTAGCCGCGCAATCCAGATTTCAGGCTGATCCAGTAATACGGCGGGGCGATTCATCCGTAGGGTCGGGTGAAAGATATCCGTTTGAGCGTAGCGCCGATTTCCTCTTTAAAACGAATCAACGCCCTGGCCGATATGGGCGGAATGCGCGTGCGCCATCACCGACTATCCACGGCGTGTATTCTCGTTTCCGTTTCGACAACCAGACCGAACGACGGACGGACGAACGGGCGGGTGAACATATACGGGCATAGAGACATACCTACCGAGAGCGGGACAGACGGACAGACAAATAGGCTGACAGGTGCTGCCACCTATATTGGCTAACGTTCATCTCGATGTCATCTCGCCGTGAGCGATATTATCCATTAGGAGAACACCTCGCCGCATGGCGCTCGCTATCAGGCCCTCTGGCGGCGATAATCACTATCTATCATTGATAAGGTGACTGGAATCAAAACCGAGATAAAAACATTCTCATTTACTGTGTGGCCGGCCAGCCTGTCGACACACACACACACACACACACACACACGGAGAGAGAGAACATCGACTGGAGGGGTTCCGGTACCGGCGGGCAGGGTGTGGGCCAGCCCCGTTGGTCAGATAGCATCGGAGATATGCTGCCGGACAAAAGTGTTCAACCGCCGACGGGCCACGACGCCATAATTACTAGTTATGTGGAGCCAAGTCGATAATATGGCTGACTCGGCGACTGGGCGATAATGAAGTATCCCGACAATCCTAGTTACTCGGCGACAGATGGCTTCTGGCGAACTGGAGCCGGGTTTTTTTTTGTGTGGAATTAGTTTATAGAAGGATAGAGACTACATAATGTCGGAGTCTTTTAGATACGGAATGTCGTCGGCGGCTGTATATAGGATGATTAATGGTTGAGTATGATTGTGTGGTTAATATATATATATATATATATATATATATTATATATATATATATCAACCATACGACACACACACACACACACACACATATATATATATATATATATATATATATATATACACCCATATATGGGGCAGATATGGGCATGTGGGATTAATCTGTTGACGTTGCATTAATAAAGGATACAAAGGTCAAAGACATCCTCCTCGTGGGCACGAGTTCAGTGACGTAATTGAATAGCATTCACGTGATTTGTCGTACCTCAAACCACAAACACGGAAATTATAATTCGTGGTTTATTACGAACGTTTGTGTGTGTGTGTGTTGTACGAGGGGAGCGTATGTCTGTATGTGCGTGTGTGTGTGGGGGGGAGGAAACATATGTATGTGTGTGTGTGTGTTGTCGGAGGGGCGTGTGTATCTGCATGTGTGTGTGTGTGTGTGTGTGTGTGTGAGGGGGGGGCGTATGTGTAGTTAAGTGATTAGATTCATTAACGTCTATATGTTACTAATTTGAGTTTTGACATCCGTCTAGTAGCTGGTAGATTATATTTCTAAACTATTTCACCAGTTAATAGATCTGTGTATGTGTATGTACGTGCACGGGTATGACATAATGCGTCCATTGGAATATTTAGAACTAGCTTAAAAGCGTGGGTCCGTGCTGACATTAAAGCTTGCTCCAGCGGAGCACTACTTGGGCCGAAGGCCCACATAACTAAGGGTTTAGAATAATAATTTAAAAAAATTATTGACTAAACATAGTAGTCCTTACCAATGTCATATTCATTACCGTTTAGGACTTTTTTGTTAGAATAGTTTTGCCAACAGACACAAAAACAAACGCACACACACACACACACAAATACACACACATACTCATTCGGTTTTATTTATATAGATTACTGCACAAATATAGATATAGTAGAAATCTCTCTCTCTCTCTCTCTCTCTCTTATATATATATATATATATATATATATATATACATAATATATATATATATATATATATATATATATATCTACAGGTATTTATACAGGTATATATATATATATATATATATATATATATACATGTATATATCTACTATCGTAATTCCAATTAACCATACCTTCTATATGTGATCCTTGCCCGAGGCGTCATGTAGTTGTGTTTGTTTAACTCTACGAGCTCTATATGTCTGGATAACGTCTCACAGATGACGACATCCCATCAAGAGAGAGCGAGCGAGCCGTAGACCCGGCTATCCTTCCCGACAGTTCAATGTTAGCCGACAGACCACGTGCTCAGTGGGCCATAAGTCAAACATCGCCCGCGTTGGCTACCGTCCGACTCCAGGACACCAGACGGCTACGACGACGTCGACATCGACGACAAAACCGGGGCCAGACTACGACGTGTCTGTCTGCCAGACGACGTGCTACAG
The DNA here is from genome assembly GCA_025642065.1 of Paralvinella palmiformis. Classification (NCBI taxonomy): domain Eukaryota; kingdom Metazoa; phylum Annelida; class Polychaeta; order Terebellida; family Alvinellidae; genus Paralvinella; species Paralvinella palmiformis. The sequence goes on from JAODUP010000048.1 coordinate 742,569, forward strand.
GGCGACACCAACGACGAACAGGGAATGGGTAGGTCAACGCGGCGGCCAGTTGTCTGTCAGCTAGCGAGGTTAACGTGTTCGGGGCCGACGTTTGCCGGTCAAACAACACACGATAGTCCAAAACAGACCACGGCGGCTGTCAGCCGAAACCATGTAAATACGGAGGTCGTTCGGTTGTCTATTTGCTTGGGTCAGTTAAAACATTTGAACACGAACTCCGAAATGAAAGGCCCGGAATTCTCTTCCGGTATTCGCCGGATGGATGATCGTCTCGTACTGGATGGCTCGCCGGTGCCGAATGCCGGTGCCCGTCTCGCGTGCACCGATCGTAGAACGTACGGACTTCCGCTTGTCGACGCCGCAAACACGCCGCCACCATAAGCGCGGAAATAGCGAATCGCGTGTGGCTGCGAGATTCGCAGAACCGACTTGGGCCAGTCGTCAGCACCAACTGCGCGTTTCCTGGTCACATGACGGCACCCGTTATCGGACTAACCTCTGCCGGGTGCGAACAACAACAACAACAACAACAACAACAATAACGACAACGACAATAAAACGTGGCCGAGAGTTCCGACTGCCCGCTCGGCTTCGTCTTATCTCGACCCACAGCCCCACCGCAACTAACAACGCGGACTTACCGCTGACGAGTTGTTGGTGCCGCGGCGAGTTTTCGGCCGACTTTTTCCTATCGAACGAAACGGCCCAAATACCGTGCCGCCGCCGACTTCGTCCGGTCATAAGACGGCTCGTAGTCTGAGGTCGCCTGTGCGTTCTCGGTCTATCCGTCGTCCCGTGACCGGCTTGATGGACGGACAGTTCGGCTAACGAAGATCGACCCCGGGAGAGAAGGGCAACCTCCCAGTCGTCCCTACGTGTGTACGGTCATCGAATGTCTCCGGTCTCCACACTCTCGAGATCCCCCCTCTCTCGTTACACCTCCGAAGTACCAAGTCGACCCGCTTCGTCAGCGAGACGTCCTCATTATGCGAGCTCTGCCGACGAGAGGCTTAGGTCGCTCCTCAGTTCGTTCGTTCGTTCGTTCGTTCATTCATTCATTCATACGACGATGTCTTATATTATAAAAACGATGACGCAAAAAGCTTCCGCTCGCCTCATAAACGTGTACCAAAATAGACGAGACGACACGGTATGGTCTGTCTACTTCACTGGTGGTCATGGTGGTTGTGGTTGGGGTAGTGGTGATGTCAGCGGTAGTGGTGGTAGTCGTGGTGGTGGATGTAGTGGCAGTGGAGGTAGTGGTGATGGTGTTGGCGTAAGTGTTACTGTCAGTGTTGTTGTTGTTGTTGTTGTTGTTGGTAGTGGTGGTGATAATGGTGGTAGTGATGATGATGGTAGTAGTGGGGGTAGTGATAACGGTGGTGTAGGTAGTGGTGCTGGTGGTTTTGCTGATCGTGCTGGTGGTAGTCGTGGTAGTAGTGGCGTTGGTGATGATAGTGGCAATGCTGCTGTTCGTGGTGGTGGTGATGGATGTGGTAGTGATGATGGTAGTGTTGGTGGTAATGGTAGTTATGGTGGTAATTATAGCGGTAGTAGTCATGGTACTATTAGTAGTGCCGGTAGTCATATTGCTGATGGTGGTGGCTAAGGAACTGGTCGTGGTAGTGGCGGTAGTAGTGGTGATGGTGATAAATACTGTGGTGGTAGTAGTGGTGGTAGTGTTTGTGGTGATCGTGGTAGTAGAGATGGTAGTGGTGGTTGTCATAGTGGTAGTGATGATGGTGTTTATGTTGGTGCAGCTAGCAGATATGAAGATAGTAGTGGTAGTGGTGTTGGTGGTCGTGATGTTGGTGGTGATGGTGCTGGTATTGGCGATAGCGGCGGTAGTGGAATGGGTGACGGTGTTGGTAGTGGAGGCGGTCGGTGCTGGTAGTGATGGTGATACTACCCATTGTTACTCTGGATCATTCCGTATGTCGAGAAGTCACAATTGTCGTTTGATTATCTCTTTTCAGGATAATGTTATTAATAATAACAGTATCTGGTACTGTATTATTTTACGAAATATGACACAATATTTCTTCAATAAAATATATAAGAGTTGCTGTTTCTTGTTACTTATCTATGTTTAGTTTTTTTAAAGAAAAACTAAAAATACTGAAATTTTAATTCGTAAGATCTGTAATCACTTCATTAAATATTTAGTTTATTCACTCGCGCGCTCACTCACTCACTCACTCATTCACTACATAGCCCCTTTCAGTCGCTTCTACTACACTAGTTAAGATGTTTTATTAATAGCGCCTTTTAGTGGTTTTTACAAGTTGGGATGTTTTATTAAATTTATACCTTATTATTATTATTATTATTATTATTATTATTATTATTATTATTATTATTATTATTATTATTATTATTAAAACGAATATTTCATCGCGTAACAAAACAACAGTAATAATTTGTGTTGCACG
>JAODUP010000048.1:750000-867500 GCA_025642065.1 Paralvinella palmiformis
AGTGAGTGCGTGCGTGTTCGCATGAATTCTTCAACATCCATCACCCACACACCCACAACCCTACCTCGTCGATTTACCCAAGTTTTGGCTCGGCTAAATTCGAAAAAACGCCACCCTACATCTGCCGCTAGGTGGCTGAAAGTAATCGTTTAAGACCACCAGACAACGAACTCATTTCGCTGACCGTTTTACACAAGTAACTAACTGTTTACTTTGCCCATTGTGGCCAGCTTTAATACGCCGAACCGAACGGCGAACACCGCCAACTGGGGGTGCCACACGAGGCCCAGTTCTTATAGAACAGAGTCGACAAGAATTGATGTAAAAACTGTGAACAAAAAACCCGACAAATCACTTTTAATTACGCCGTCTCTCAGTGACAGCTAACCCGAATATGTAGACATTAGCTACGGCTAATGGTGTGTGTATGTTTGAGGAGGGCTTCTTTTTACCCCCGTACATCAGTGGATCCATAGGTGTTACCGAATTCTTCGGGGTTCACACAATTTAACATCAGCAATTTTCTTTTACAATCAATGGACTCACACACACACACACACACAGAGAGAGAGAGAGAGAGAGAGCGCGAGCGAGAGAGAAATTCGCATACACTACAGTTCGCATTTCAAACCGCATACCCCCCCCCCAACCACCTCGCCCGGCGGTATTAGACAAACGAATGAAAATGTTACGTGTCACCAGGCTGAAGCCTGTCTCACAAGTATCCTGTGGGTGGTAGATGTATTATAATGTGTCTCACAGATGACACCTGTGTTATTCAAGTGAGACATTTTGTCAGACGGTAAATGAACCCATAAACGGATGAGTCAATCGGCTGTTATATATTTTGTGATATTTTAATATTGCCGACCGACATCTTCTAGTAATAAAGACCGGTGTTACATCACCGAACGTGTCTAGTCTGTGTGGTGGTGGGCGCCGTTAGTAGTGTATGAATAAAGGTTCTGGCACAGAAAATCGAGAACCGCGGAAACAGCCTTTTAATCATTTATCTAGGGGGTGCGAGAAGACGTACGTGCCTGTGCGGGGGTGTGCGACTTGTATTTCGAACTCTGACGTGGAGGTTTTTATTTATTGGGCGGTCTCTACCAACTACGCTTCCAGAATCGTGTACGGGTGTCGACTGTGGGTATAGCTCCAGTATTTTTTTTTTTGGGGGGGGGGGCGGTAACTCGTCTCTATGATCTTTTAATGTAAACAACAGTGACATTTCGGATCATCCTTTTATTGGATTGATCCTGAAAAGTCGATGTCTTACCAGGGTTATAACTTCCATAACAATGATGACGATACTGTCTCGTCAATAGCAATGACACACACACACACACACACACACACACACACACACACACACACACACACACACACACACACACACACACACACACACACAGAGAGAGAGAGAGAGAGAGAGAGAGAGAGAGAGAGAGAGAGAGAAGTAATTATATTTTCAAGTAGATTGTGTTAAATATCAGTTAGCAATAGACGTATTACCCGAATATTTCAGGTAATATACATATCACCTGATTATACATTTTAAATGAATATATATATATATATATATATATATATATATATATATATATATATATATAAACAAAACATATTTACTATAGTCTACCCCAACATCCGATTACAATAATCTGATGGTATGTACTCAGAACTTTAAAATTCTAAAATTCATTATTTAAATATTTTTGTGGCCAAAGATGACTGGCTGAGTACATTGTGGACAGTCACAAAACTGGAGGAGGGGGTGACTGTCTGATACTCTACTAGATATGTCTGCGTATTCGTACCTCTGAAGGGGAGAGGTGAGTTAGGGCAGATGACAGACTGACAGAGAGATAAACAAACAGATAAACACATAACATATAGAGATACAGACATGTAGACAGTATGACACACACACACAAAAAAACATTCTCACTACTGCCGTGATCTGACTTGGGTGATTTACACCCAAACTCCATGGCTGTAGGTGATTCGTATTTTGATTTTGCTTGTCGGCTTAGGGACTGGTGAGACATTACACATATCTCAGCAAGAAAAGTCGCCACTCTGGATTCAGTCCCCTGAAGAAACGTCCAGAGTTTGAATTCACGGTTCGAGATTCTCTGTGCCTGTGCCTTATAATACACAGCTAAAACACACACACACACACACACACACACACACACACACACACACACACACACACACACACACACACACACACACACACACACACACACACACACACACACACACACACACACACAAAACACAACACAACACACACATATATATACACACACACAGAAACACACACACACGAATGTAAATATTCACAGCTATATGATGTAATGGGTACGAATTATGGGTATATCTCACACGATGAACATGAAACATGATACAATGCTGATGAGAAATATGATACGCCATAAATTAATAAACGTGTAATTAACTCTCTAAGGTAAACAGGTATTATTTACCAAGAGAGAGGACATAGATTATAAAACCACGTCTTATATAAACCATTTTGAGTGCCGTTTTCTAGGTAGTCCAGCATCAATTGAAGCGCAAACATATCCGTCCTTTGCGTACTATCTTCTAGGTACCATCTTTTGGATAGATACTCTCCTTTGGGTACCATCTGCGGATAGTCTCCTGGGGTACCATCGTTCGGATATCGCCAACTTCAACGACCGGCCATTGAGCCCGCCGTAACCGGGACACTGACTATAACAATGGCTCGATCTAACAATCGCACGCCAGCAACAAACCAGAATCATAAACAACGCAACGCCGCGTCGGGATCCCGGGAATAAAAAGCTCGATTGATGTAGGCCATCGATAAAATATCGTTGCGCAATACTTAGAAACGGATGCTGGGGAAATGAAGGATAAAGGCCCCGAGTCCGTCAGAGGTCGATAAGACATCCAGTAAACCAGACGGCTCGACGATTACTCTTACAACCCATCAATGAGATGACGATAGTAAGTCATTACTGGACGACTGAATATACCCAGCCCACGGAAGGGCGTTGCATCAGTTTCTAGCTGGGGGGGGGGGGTGTTGGCGAAATATTTGGTTACTGGGCAAGTGATTTGTCCTTGTACCATCTCGGGTATATGACAATGGGATGACTCTCTAGGGGAGCGGGTGTGTCCCACAAAAACATGTAGCTTGGTTTGATTCGAACTCTAATCTGAGGGCTGGAGAATCTGGTAGACATTTAAAGGAAACTGGAGGGCGATGTTACGATATTTAGGTAGAGCAAATTGAAAATGTGTGTTTTTGTCCCGTTCTAAGTACGATATCGTATTAAATGTTATTATATGACCAGCTAACGGAGGTTAAATAACAGGAACGGTTTACTGAAAACATGATATCCCATCAAACTATAATTAATGCACCGAAATATCCTGTTAGTAGCAAAGGACCGATTATACGGTTTGTATTACGCCATTTTGAACTGACTTGACTGACTGACTGACTGACTGACTGACTGACTGACTCACTGACTCACTCACTCACTCACTCACTCACTGACACTGACCAATGCTGACCACCACTCCTACTCACTCATGCTCCTCACTCACCACTCCCACTCATACACCACCACCACCCACCAGCCACTCTATCCTCACTCACTCACTCACCAAGCGACCTTCATTGGCTCGCTCACTAACTCCCTCATACACCCAGCCAGCCAGCCAGCCACTTAGCCACCATCTATCGACCGACCTTCCGATCGAGCGAGCGAGTGACCGATACACCCACCCACCCACTCACTAACTCAGTCACTCACTCACTCACTACTAAACGGATAATTCCAACATTGCCCATTTCGTTTTTCGCTACCAGTATTTCTACCGGGAGATATATTTACACAGTCTAACGTTCAACTAATTCACCAAATAGTGAGTTCTCAACGCGGAAGCTATCTGATCATTTGGAATCCCGTTATGAAGGCTGCTGATTTATCCGATGGAGGGAGCTCTGATTACACAATCGTCGTCATGTTGTTGTTCTGTGTACACAAACATCGAGTCGATCTCCGCTAACAAATACTCACCGACGATTGGTGAACTGACATTAAGTCAACAAATGTTTAGGCCATAATCCGAAATATTGTGAAATACTGTGATTGTAGATATATAGATAGATAGATAGAAAGGTAGAATGACAGAGACACAACGCTTATATAGAATTGATATCACATTCAAATACTGATATATATATATATATATATATATATATATATATATATATATCCACACACAGACTTCAACCACCTGAGTTCAAATCTCGACGTAGGCATGTCTGAAAATTGTTTAATTTTTCACTTCGCTTCTTTACTTTTGGTTGTCGCTCGGTCCATGTAGCCTATCATGTGCACAACAGTGGCAGTAAAACACAAAACAACACACACACACACACACACAACACACACACACACATATATATATATATATATATATATATATAATAAATATTCATCACTGACTTACGTGCGTATGTGAACCTTGCACGTTCACTTTAATACGTTATTGAAATTATTTTTAAATATTCTTTTCTAATTTGATCAATTACAGTAATTCAGATCCACTTTTTGTTTGAAGTAATAGGCATGATTAATATTTAAACATTAACGCGTCAGTAGTTTTCAGAGCCTGCCCTGAAAGATCTCTAATTTAAAGCCAATCGTAGCCTAAATCTTCGTGTCATAAAATGTCCGTGACCTAGACTCCTCAGTTTAAATGTCCGTGACCTAGACTCCTCAGTTTAAATGTCCGTGACCTAGACTCATCAGTTTAAATCTCCGTGGCCTGAACACATTTTCGGCCAAATCGTCCTAAATAGTGAGTGAGTACATCTGAACGAACGAGTAAAGTTCTTCCCGTGAGTAAGTTAGTTGATTTAGCCTACATCGTCCATCGTACGCTGAGTAAAGACCAATATCTGTTATTGGTCTTCCAGTGAAGTATGTTCTTCGGACACTGTGCCTATTTTCAGACGTTTGGTGCTGGTAGGATCCCGGTGATGTAGGACAGATCCGTACAGAGTTATCGCTCTCTCTCTCTCTCTCTCTCTCTCTTTGTGTGTGTGTGTGTGTTGATGAGTGGACGGGATGTTTTACACTGATAAGAGCAAAGTTACTGAGGTTTCGGTTTGGCCTCCGTTCGGTGTACTCAACCTCAGCACATATTGCCTACTGTCTCCTCTTACAGGCCCTCCCACCTCTTCCTTCCCTCCCACCTTTACCTTCCCGCCCACTTCTACCTCCCCCCGCCTCTCTCTCTCTCTCTTCCTGTAGTCCACTCGTTATGTGTGTATATTTATCTAGTGTCGTGACATTGCCAGTATTTTAGGCTAATAGCCTCTCGCTAATAGATTTGTTTTAGTTAGACGAAACGAAAAAAGTGAAATTTATCGAGAGAAGGGAGGGGGGGGGCGAGAGAGAGTTCTTTAGCCTGGACCCTTATCACAATTAAGATATATAGAATGGGTAACTCCCTAGAGTAAAGTACCACAAACATACGTATGAGTCAGATTCGAATAACGATCTAGCCGAGTACTCTAACAACTGTTCTCTCAGAGTGCCATGAAGAGAAAGAGGGGGGGGGGAGGGAGTCACGAACCCAAAACGGAATGAGTCATGTCTTAGAAATATTTCCATTATCAACACATTTTGTATTTGATACAAATTATTATTAAATTTGTACTTTGTTTTATCATCTTTACTGATACACTGTTACACTGTTAATCTTTACGGATATGTTGACTTTATTTAACTTTACTGAACTTGTACCATACCTCATAGCGTAATTCAAAGTCAAACGTTCTAGGATACTGAATCCATCCATCCATCCATCCATCCATCCATCAATCCATCCGTCCATCCATCCATCCGTCCGTCCGTCCATCCATCCATCTGTCCATCCATCTGTAGTTGTTTAGAAGTATCTCCTTTAAACACACTTGTTAAACATAGGTCAGTTCTTGTTTGGAAAGGCAGTCAGTATGTGGACTGCAGTACCTAGGCATCCAAACAACCAAATACTCACTCACTCACTCACTTTCACGCACACGCATGAGCGCGCGCGCACACACACGCACGCACATACACATACATGAAAAATACATGCATACCTCGGAGCTGGTTTCACCTGTGGCTGATTGGTTTTCCAGGAAGATGATATATATATATATATATATATATATATATATATATATTTTATATATATATATATACATACACACACACACATATATATATATATATATATATATATATAATCATAATTATCAGGTTGTTGCCATGATATTATCTAACCCCCCTCCAATAGGCAATAAGGAAAATATGATTCACCGTAACTATAGTAACCACACAGCTTCAGCTTTTAATAAACAGTTCTATGTTAATGATATGGTAAGTATCTGTCTCTCTGAAGAGTGACGTATATCTCTGTCAACTATCTATTCAGCTATGTATGATGATCGTCAAATGGATAACAATGAGTGAGGTGAATAGATAGTGAGTGACATCTGGGTCACCCGATAACTTCGATCATTATCATGTTTTTGATGAAGTTGATGCGACGATTTTCGTGCGTCTCACTCTCTATCTAACAATTGTCCATATGTTTTATGTAGAGAAGGTTTGCTTGTTTAAATTTCAGGTACTACTTTTTACTACTCTGTCTCTTTAAGTGTGTGGGCGTCTGCATATGGGTGTGTGAGTATGTATGTGTGTGTTCGGGGGCCCTATATGCTTTAGCAATGGGCCACTAATATCATCACGATTATAATATCTGGACGATTCCTCAGGGAAATAACACCTTATCCTACTGTGTCAGTTAATCTGTGTTTTTTTATGAGTGTGGGATAAGGCACTGGTATACAAAATCACAGATTGGAATTTCAACCTTTATATGATGCATCAGGGAACTAAATCCGCTGAAGTGGCCTTTCCTAGCCAGATGTCTTAGCCTGAAGACTCAATATATTTACACGTCGTTAAGTACCTGTACACGGGCTATATCAATGAGTTAATAAATGGGTATCCGGACAATCTTTCCAATAAAGAGGGACAAAACCTCACACAATATTTGAACACTTCTGTTCTTTATTTATTAATATACACAATAAGATTAAATCACTATTTCTTTATGTATTACCGGATAAGTCAGCGGTAGATAAGGAAAATGTAATAGACAAATTAATGAAATGACATGAATTAATAAACTTAGTGAAATAATTCCTGGAAATATTTACAAAGACGTTGAAATGAATAAATATCACTATTCTGATTCAGTGTTGACAGAATATCTTTACATCAGATATTGTAGCCAACACCAGGAAGAAGCTCTGTAACTGCCTTACGTCCCGTTTGGCGATTCTGGTACAGGGTAAATAGGCGTGCGTGCAGAGTCTGGTACAGGTGAATGTCGGCCCCATCTAGTTCCGTGTATCATCTTCTTGATGGTATCTTGCCTGGCCAGGCATAGTTTGGCATCATCGGGAAGATCAGCGAGTGTGTGGGCAAAGAGGTGACTTGGTTTCTCTCTGGTCTGTGCAGCTAAAGGAATGGTCACACAGACACTAGCTGAGTCAGGGTCTTGATTGTGGGAAACACCAGAAACAGGTGTAACCACGGCCAGAGATGTCTTCAGACTTATCTAGCATCCAAGCTGATCTCTTAATTGCAGATAATTGCTCAAGCAATCTGAGTTAATTGGTAACATTAATATTTTTGTAATCATCCCTCTTATCACTTTGTGGGATCATGTCCTGTGGTATTTTATACTGAGGGATTATGTCCGTGTAGATTTCGTACTGTGGGATTTTGTCCCGTGAGATTTGTCCCAGATTCAATAAATGGTAGTCGCAACATTCCAGATAAACGCCGATCAACCCATCCAAATTTTATATTCAATTAATAGCACTCAGTTCATTTTAAGAATTTTACTTTTCTTGTGATCAACCAGAAAATAGTTTTTATAAAGTGACAGTAGGACAGTAGGAAGGCTGTCGTTTAGATTTCTGTATTCGATGGAATATCGAACTCTGTAGCAAACTCGGGGAACAACGTAATATGTAAAACGATTGAACTTTATTATCACATATTTAAAACTAGCTTCATTTGTGTACAACAACAGCCACCTCTAGTGCGCACGGTAGGCTAATTGGGCTATATGCGCTCAGAAAGGAATGAGACGAAGTGAACGATGAAACACCCTTCAGACACAGAAACTAGGCGGAATTCTGAACTCCGGAACTTGAGATCGGTGGCCAACAACGGTAACAGCCCAGCTACAGAAATAGCCTTACCACATCACGATGACGTCATAATCAAGGTAGTACATCAAACACAATAACGAGCTCACAGATAACACAATCATCCAGGACTTATATTAGATAATACTCTGGGAAGGGAGAAGCAGGTGAACCCTATATGTAAGTCCTGTTATTATCAAATAAGAAATATAGGACATATTCGTAAGTATATAACTGATGAGACATGCAAGACTTTAGTCCAAGCCCTTGTTATTTCTCGACTGGACTATGGCAATACATCGTTATATAATATCCCCCTCTCTCTGACAAACCGCCTACAGCGATTGCACAACTGTGCTGCACGTCTGGTGACACGCACTCGCGAAAAAGAACATATAACACCAGTTTTGTTTCAGCTGCACTGGCTTCCTGTACGTTTCAGATCACAGTACAAGATCCTCTATCTTACATTCAAAGTACTGAATGGAACAAAACCACTGTATCTAAGCGATCTGATCCAAATATATATACCAGTGAGAATGCTTCGATCTGAGTCCTATTCACTTTTGAGGGTTCCAAAAAGCAATACAGCAATATACGAAGAGAGATCCTTCCGATAATCAGCTCCCAGGCTGTGGAACGAGTTGCCAAACCACATTAAACTCGCAGCAAGTAGAGACATATTTTGTAAAGTCCTTAAAACCCATTTATTTAAATGGCGTATTTATAATATTAAACCAGTTTATTATGTATGAAATATATTTAATCTATATGAGCTCAGAATAAGTTTTAATTATGTTTTAAATGTAAAGCGCTTTAGAGCAATTAAAGTTGAATAAAGCGCTATAATATTATTATTATTATTAATATTATATTATTATTATTATTATTATTATTATTATTATTATATACACATAAACTACTATCACCTCGTTGTTGTTGTTATTTTTTCTTCATATCAAATTTTACCTGCGGTTATTATATTTCGCCAACCATCGCTCCTACTCAGGCATCAACGGGTTCGATGCGATCCATCATTTCGAAGGCTAATTGTTAACGTGAAGTGGTTTAATCGAGCCGATTTCTCGCTTCTTGGCGACGATGTCTACAGACAAACGAAATGACGAAAAGATTCTTCCACCTTCCTCTTACCCCCCCTCCCCCTATCATCTGTCATCTGTACTCATACATGTCTAGGACCACCAGATGCGTGACCCATTGTTCATGAAAAGCCACAAATCTAGATGTTATCTGTTGACGTAATTCATGTATCCTGTCTCCGTTATACAAATAACACCTTCGATCGCTACGTCGTGCCGTATGTGACGTCAGAACGTCGGATTCTGGTCGGAGATACCTGGCGACTTCCGACCTGTAATTATGTGGAGTTGAATGATAACTGACAAGGTGGCTGTCGGTTACAGTCTGCTCCTCTTCGATTAATGACAACTATTCGTCGTCGTACCCATGGTTACCGCTTCGTGTCTGTAAACATCCTCGTTCATTTTAGCCATTCAAGTACAGTTCATTCGAATGCGAACGATGAAGTGGTTTGGTGCAGTTCGCAGCGTGCTCAGGATAAATTTCAGTGTTTCACTTGTTGTTTCTCTGTGGGATGCTCATTCACTCACTCACTCACTCACTCACTCACTCACTCACTCACTCACTCACTCACTCACTCACTCACTCACTAAATTGTGGGTTTTTAACAATGTGAAATGACGCCTGAAAAATTTATAACAGAACTGATCGGGAACGTGGGAAAGTTAAAAAATATGAAAACTTAAAAAAGATGGTTAAATATAGAAAAGTTAAAGATCCTAGGATGATATTTTTGACCTCACCTTTCTGTACTTCTCTCCTACCAGTGGTTACCATGATGAACCCAATGTATAGAGATTAGGAAAGTGACACACACACACCACACACACACACAGAGAGAGAGAGAGAGAGAGAGAGAGAGAGAGCTATGCGTTGATTGACGACAATAAACAATGGTTTATGTAAGCTCTAGATACTTCTCTGACAGTTGAGAAAGCGAAAAGTTACGGACTACACTCAGACAAATGTTAGTTAAAACAAGACGGCAAAATGATTTCGATAGGAGGTAATGATGATAAAGATGATGATGGTGATGACCATGACGATAATGCTGGTACTGGCAAAGGTGATGATGATGATGATGATGATGATGATGATGCCACTCCTAAACTCTTCCTCCTCCCCTCACTACTTCTACTACTACTAATAAAACACTTAGCTTAATATCACCTTTACAACAACCTTTTGGTGTGTGACGAATGACCTTAATACAAAATAAAAATTGTTAGCGTTATATAGTACATGTTTTCGAACTGACAGCATTGGCCGCAATACGGACGCTGGACGGCGTCAATGCGTTACTAGAGCCCCTGACTCCGCTATCGCATTTGTGATTTGCTGAAGACACGTTGTTTATTCCGCATTACACTAATGAAGATATACTGACAGATACGTCATGACGTCGGGACTGGACCTTCTTTCAGGGCTAAGTTTTGCTTTCTCGGAAAGAAAACCTGAAACAAACGACGTACACAAGATATTGGCCAAAATGTCATTTAGATAGACCACAATATAGACCTGTATGACGGGGTTCGAAATCATATCATAATGCAATTATTTGGAGACCACTCGTCGAGCTCGAAATCGGCGTCTGTTGATATCAGTTATTATTATTATTATTATTTATTAGCATTATTTATTATTATTATTATTATTATTATTATAAACCATCTTATATCGCAGTAAATAACCTGTTCCGAGCACACTTTAACATAGAGTGTCGTACCTTGTGATGTCTTCCAACTGACATCAGAACCTGAAACATTTCCACACCCCCTATAGACCCTACCGTCGTTTACCTACAACAGATACTAATCTATATCTGGGTAGTCTGTATGTGTCTATTTCCTATTTATTTCCTGGAAGTATTCCATCCATCATTCAATAAGAGAGCAGCATCATTTAACAAGATAAACACCCACCATGTAGGCTTATAAACATGACCAACATTAGCTGCCATTTTGAACATAACAACTATTCCAAGGGCGCTTCTAATGCTACTTTATATATATATATATATATATATATATATATATATATATATATATATATATAAAACAAATATTTGCAATACGGCAATCGAGATCTTAGAATAAACATAGCTCTCATTTGAAACTGATAGAAAATTGTGGATTGGCATGTGGCTAAAGATTCTATTTAGAAACAATTTTGATATCTGTGGATAAGTATTTTTTCCAGTTCGACTGATCGTATCTAATGTTTGATGAGTAATCATCCACGAAGAACACCAGCCTCCCATTGATGCGCATAGAAAATGGGGAGGATGAACTCTCAATTTCCCTCTCGTTGGGCTCGACACGTTATGACATTATTTTATCGGGTCTGCACATAAAACCTTGAAATGTCGGGCGTGCGTGCACACACACGCACACGCACACACGCGCATATACACTTGTGGTAGCATGATGCTGATAATAATAATAATAACAGCAATAATAATAATAATAATAATAATAATAAAATAAAAGTTATGTAATATATCGTTACTAATTTATAATAATCATCACTAATAATCATCGTCGTATCATATCAGTATATTAATAGTTTATTCTTTGAGTAACCGGAAAATACAAATTACGCTTACACAATACCATTATTTATATTGAGTTAGTGACATTGTCAAATTACATCAAGGTCTTCTTTATATCTGGTTTGTTTTCAAAAGAAGGATAATGTTCCTATTTTATAGTGTGGCCACTTAGAAAGAACATCACTCTAATATGGTGTGTGTGTGTGTGTGTGTGTGTGTGTGTGTGTGTGTGTGTGTGTGTACCTAATACTTTCCATAAACACTCACGTTTAATAAAAGAAAGAGCACCCTCATAGCAATTCATAACAATAATTTAATTAGAAAGATAGCATGTTTATTTATACATTTACGTAGTTCATATATATATATATATATATATATATATATACACACACACACACACACACCATATTAATATTTATATATATTATATATATATAATTATATATATATATATATATATATATATATATTATATTGTTTCATAGTTTTATATATATTACTGTTGAAGATGACATGTATGTCTAAAGTCCATCTACAAGAGGTATGTTAGCCAAATAGTTGTCATTGAGATAGAGAAGTGTAGGATAATATAACTATATAAGAACATATTATGATGTGCTGAATATGTTGATGTTAGGTTGTGTGTAGAATACAGGTAAACCAGTTTACTTATTGATAAGTTGAAATTTTTGGTAACATTATTTCCTTATTTAAATATGTACGAGCTAAGATGGTAAAGTCATTTTCTTAACACAAATACGTACGCGTCCTTCTTCGCTCGCGCATACGCACATATACCCACGTAACACTTGTGTGTGTGCATGTGTGTGTGTGCATAAATGTATCCATACATGTGTCAATATATGTTTACATATATTTACATGTTTATTTTAATGAATTTACATGGTTGACAGTGTAATTACGAATGTATTATCAGTTACAGACAACAGGTGGCGCATCGATGTGACATTCCCAATTCATCAATTGATCCCGAAGAAGATGTTCCCATTCGTAATCCTGGTCCTTCTCGGCGCAGCTGGCCAGGATGTGCTGGCGGCGGACGATTGGTGGATGAAGCTACCGTACAAAAACAACGAGTTCAATTACCGCGCCGAGTACGGCCAGAACATCCAGATCGACTGTAACGACAGCTCAGTGCCGGACGGCTACGAGGTTAGCTTCTGGATTAGACCAGATCTGGTCGTCATGTTTCCGGGAGACGACGACGCCTTCCCGACGATAGACGGCCCAGCCAGATGGATCGTGGACAACGCCACGGGTCATATGGAGATCATACTGGTCCAGGAGAGTCAGTTCGGCTTTTACTATTGTGTACTGGTGAGGAACAACTCGACCGCCCAAGGAGTATACGTCGTAAAGAAGGCCCTGAACTACGAAGAGGCCTACTTCGACGACTTGTGGGCCAAGTACGAGATGAACACGATCATAGGAGTGAGTACAGGAGGAGGATTCTTCCTCATCTCAATCGCCCTGATGCTAATCTGTAAATATCACGTCGATAGTAACTATGATGATGATGATGATGGTGATGTGATGGATTTCACGGATGTCTTCGGTGAGGAAGAGCAGTCGAGCGGCGGAAGGTCATCACCCCAGCAAGGCGGCGGCGGCGGCTCGAGGGACATCGAGGAGAACGTCACGAAGACGCCTGGATACAGCAATGATTCCTTTGTTATGAATGACGAAAAAGTTTCGGAATTCTTCGGGCTGCAGCCAAGGATCGCTTTCGGCGACGAAATTACCACCGACCTGTGAACGGGGATCGCCTTTTCCATATATATATATATATATATATAGGAACATCGGATTGTAGGTTTGTTGATTACTACACGACTCTTCAACTGTGCTCAGTTGTACCTACCACGGATCCCGAATGCTATCCGTCTGGACTTTGTTAATATATATTTTAAACAACGAACTTTGTCAGTGTTATACTTACTAAGTTAGTTCAGTATCTCCGCCTTTAACAAGCTTATCTCGACGTAAGACGATCGGAATATTGTTTAATGAATATCGCTTATTAATGGAAAAGACGTGAAACTCGTACGATTTGTTTGAAATAAACGAATCCATAATTCTGATTTATGACTTTTGCCAAACCAAATACTTCACACATCTAGTACAGTCTATCTTATTTAGCGGATATTTGCGTGACCAATGACGACCATCCGGGTCCAGCTTAGTGATGAATGAGCTGATAGCTTGTAGTCACGTGACTAACAGCAACACGTGACCATCAATTAGAGGAGGTCGTTGCTGGCAATACCTTAACGTTATCGTTTGGGTATTATCCCACAAACGTCGGTGTGAGTCTGATTTGAAGCCAGAACCTAGAGGTTTGCGCTACAGTACACTAGCCACTGTACTATCGAATAATCCGAGAATTCTTTATTAAAACTCTAGATAATAATACTTCCAGACATTAGACATTTTCAACTTATCAGATTTTGATATAAATTAATATTAATGAGGTTACAATGTGGGATGATGATGATATTGATGATTGATGATGTTTTCGGCCACTTTTGTGCACATGGTAGGCTAAATGGGCCGAGTGGCCTCCATAAGTAATGAAGCGAAGTCAAAGATGAAATATCTTTTAGATATGCCCACATCCAGATTATGTTACAACATATGAATATTTTAGTTGCGCCTACGGGAAATCCAGACTCTTGGCAATCAATCAGGAGTCATCTACGGGATTCCTATGAGTATAGTCTGTCTTGTCAATTTTCACTCACTAACTTATTAAATTATTTTCGGTTGTCGGATGTGTGTGTGTGGTGTTGTGTGTTGTGTGTGTGTTTGAGACGTCACCATAATATATGTGCCAACAATAACTATTCATGGCTATCTTGCTGTATAACTAATCACCCACATGGGAGCCACCTGAAAGTGATCCCTGTAAACACAAGCATATTATGACGTTTCTAGTCAGAAAAATACACAATTTATGTATAAGATGTAAAATATAAACATTAGACAACCATGTTTAAAAGATATTAGCCACCAAATAATTGCTGTAGCCGAAATTGACGCTATTTTGATTAACGGTTTCTCTTAGTTACTTCCGGTAAGACTTACAATCTGGATCTCTCTGTTAGGTAAAGCAGTGTATTGATCCACGAAATACAGTTGTTGGTATTACTGTAACTGGAAGGCGTTTATTATAAATGTTATATATGTGAAGGGAAGATACTCTAACCTTCTTGTAGGACACGGTTACGTCCTTCGTAAACCAGCTGGTGATCTCCGGTGTCATATGTGTCAAAGATAATGTCATTTAACGTTGTACTACGTATTCGTAGAGGATATCGGTGGTAACATCATTTCGGAGATACTCTGATATTCAAACGTATTCAATCACAGATATGTCAACCCCCAAGGCGTAACAATGTCTCAACCGTGTACCAATTATATAAGTTATTGGTGACGAGAATCTTACATATCGAGTACTTTACACACAAACACAATTACACATGATACTCTCAGCGTTGTGTGGACGTAGACGAGGGACGTATTACATGAAATCTCAGAACAAATCTCAGAACAAATCTCAGAACAAATCTCACAACAAATATCACAACAAATCTCAGAACAAATGTCAGAACAAATCTCAGAACAAATATCACAACAAATATCACAACAAATATCACAACAAATCTCAGAACAAATGTCAGAACAAATGTCAGAACAAATATCACAACAAATATCACAACAAATATCACAACAAATCTCAGAACAAATGTCAGAACAAATGTCAGAACAAATATCACAACAAATATCACAACAAATATCACAACAAATCTCAGAACAAATGTCAGAACAAATGTCAGAACAAATATCACAACAAATATCACAACAAATATCACAACAAATCTCAGAACAAATGTCAGAACAAATGTCAGAACAAATCTCAGAACAAATGTCAGAACAAATATCACAACAAATATCACAACAAATATCACAACAAATCTCACAACAAATATCACAACAAATATCACAACAAATATCACAACAAATTCAAACAAATTCACAACAAATATCACAACAAATATCACAACAAATCTCAGAACAAATGTCAGAACAAATATCACAACAAATATCACAACAAATATCACAACAAATATCACAACAAATATCAGAACAAATGTCAGAACAAATATCACAACAAATATCACAACAAATATCACAACAAATATCACAACAAATATCACAACAAATGTCAGAACAAATCTCAGAACAAATGTCAGAACAAATCTCACAACAAATATCACAACAAATATCACAACAAATCTCAGAACAAATGTCAGAACAAATATCACAACAAATATCACAACAAATATCACAACAAATCTCACAACAAATCATCACAACAAATATCACAACAAATATCACAACAAATATCACAACAAATCTCACAACAAATATCACAACAAATATCACAACAAATATCACAACAAATATCACAACAAATATCACAACAAATATCACAACAAATATCACAACAAATATCACAACAAATATCACAACAAATATCACAACAAATATCACAACAAATATCACAACAAATATCACAACAAATCTCAGAACAAATATCACAACAAAAAATCTCAGAACAAATTCAGAACAAATATCACAACAAATATCACAACAAATATCACAACAAATCTCAGAACAAATCTCAGAACAAATCTCACAACAAATATCACAACAAATATCACAACAAATCTCACAACAAATATCACAACAAATATCACAACAAATATCACAACAAATCTCACAACAAATATCACAACAAATATCACAACAAATCTCACAACAAATATCACAACAAATCTCACAACAAATATCACAACAAATATCACAACAAATCTCACAACAAATATCACAACAAATATCACAACAAATATCACAACAAATATCACAACAAATATCACAACAAATATCACAACAAATATCACAACAAATATCACAACAAATATCACAACAAATATCACAACAAATCTCACAACAAATATCACAACAAATCTCACAACAAATATCACAACAAATCTCACAACAAATATCACAACAAATATCACAACAAATATCACAACAAATATCACAACAAATATCACAACAAATATCACAACAAATCAACAAAACGGCTTGAATAAAAACAGTTAACTTATCCTCCCATAGGAAATAAGTGCTAAAACATTTATGCTACAATGATGATGATGATAATAATAATAATAATAATAACATAATAATAATAATTATAGCCGAGTTAAACATGACCTATCTAACACAGTATACTCACCCATAATTGTTCTATGTATTAATAGAACCGACTACGTCGTTTGTTGTATTAGTTAAAGAGTGTATCAATGAATCAGTAGATGATTGCTCTGTTATCTCTGGGCGCCAGTCGCACCTGGAATATATGGCCAATGGATGGCTCCGTAGTGAAATGTCCCACAACGCAAGCAATAGTGGGTTTCGAAACCTGATCTGGTAGAGGTTTAAACCGCCCTCCCTACGACTAGGCCACTGGAGTGCCGCAACTCATAAATACAGGGATGTGGGAAATTTGTATACACTCATGTATACACTAGTGCTCATGGTAAAGAAAATAGAAAATGTCGCTTGCATGAAGCAGAACTGTATCTCTTATGTTGACATAGCAGTCATATTTTGACTGATGTTTTAAAAATAATAATAAATAATATTTTGTATTTGAAGAAATGAATCATGATTTTGTTGTTGTTTGGGAACTGTCCTGCCAATGACGATTGTTCCTGTCATGATGTCTGTTTTGGGCGGCTTTGCGTACACTGAGACAATACAGATGAGCCAAACAAAGGTTCATCAAATGAACGCCACAATCGTCTGTTTTGGGAGATAGTTCTGTTACTCTCGGAGAATCCGTATTTATTATTAGTTGATGGAATTATTCAAAACTACTTGAGTAGAACTAAAAGCACACTTGTAAAAATCTACCTAAATAAAAAGTAAAACTATTTAAATTTATTAGATAAGAGATAAGAAAATTCATAGACGTGCACATGTGCTGCCACCTTGAGTTCACTGGACAAAGCCATTGTTCAACTTCAGCAAAAGCTCATTTTCAAAGTTGGTGTTGCCAATGCGAGTCCCCATTGGGCTGAAGATATGCCCAGCTGCACTGAACAGGGGTTTTCATGCAGCGCCAGCTGACTGGGGTGTGTTTGTTTCGAAGAACAGCCGCTTGTCCAGTGTCCATGGCATGACTGTCATCGTCTCTGTCATCAAGCTGCGTTAGATCTGTTGAATTACCGCGCGTTTTAATAAATAAGTCGTCATCTTCATCCGAATGGTCTGACGCCTGGTCATCTGGTGTTGCCTCCTCCTCCATTTAGCCTACCATTTAGCCTACCATGCATGTGCACAAAAACATCAACCAGACATCAATCACCTGCCAAATAGATTTATCTGGCGATTAAAATGAAATATCCCCGTATGGAGCACCACCAAGCGACTTAACTTATGACTAAAAAAGTAACGAAAATATCGCGAAGTAACTGAAAGTAACGGGGGTAGTCGAGTTCACTTCCTTTAGCTTCAACTCTGACGTGGACTAGCCAGTCTCCTCAATATATGGGGTAGAGTCTCGACTCGACATTTAGCGCCTACTGTACTGACACATATATAGGATGAAAAGTATTCAACGTAAACACTTTTCTAGTACAATGTACCGCAGCTGGCTTTGTCTGCCGCCTGTTGAAGCCAAACATAAATAAATGGCTGAAGTACAAAGTACAAGACGGTCGCCACGATAACTCTGGTCCTTGACAAACAACCAAATGTACATATTACAATACTGGGTACAAACTACGCCGACAATTTGTGCAAGATTAGTTCGAATAATAGGTTTAGTATCTGTCTGCGGCACATTTAACATTCAACTGCGAGGATAGCTAATTACTCGTCACGTGCAAATAAACAGCCGGCGTAGCTAGGCTGACGTAAATGGCGTTTTAATACGGATCAAGTGTTGTGTAATTGGCGGAGGTCGATGATACGAGTATCAGAAAGCGTGATACCGACTGATACTAATCCAGAATTGTTGTCGACGCTCAAACAGCACAAAACCGAGCTGCTCGAAACATGAGCTCCTGGATCGGCATAGGCATTATGTCCGGATCTTCGTTGGACGGCTTGGATCTATGCTGCGCGGAGTTCACCGGTGATTATAGCACGGACATATGGAGTCACCGAATCCTGAAGACGACGACGATCCAGTACGACCCGGACTGGTTGGAACGGCTGAGGACGGCTGACGAAATGTCCGGACGGGATATGGCCAAACTCCATGTGGATTACGGGAGATATCTGGGACGGATGGTCGAGGCTTTCATCGCCGAAAACCAGCTGACGCCGAAATACATCGCCAGCCACGGACATACCGTATTCCATCAGCCGGAGAATGGCTTCACCTTCCAGCTGGGTGACGGAGAGACGATGACCGCCTCGTTGTGCGTCCCCCTAGTGACTAACTTCAGAAATAAAGATGTCGCCCTCGGCGGTCAGGGGGCGCCACTAGTACCCGTCGGCGAAAGCTACCTCTTTTCTCAGTACGACATGTGCCTAAACCTCGGCGGGATTGCCAATGTCTCCGTTAACGACATCGGATTCGACATCAGTCCCTGTAACATGCTACTGAATTACCTGGCGTCCAGACACGACCACAGTCTGGAGTTTGATAAAGGTGGCGCCATTGCGCGGAGAGGACGAGTCGTAGACGAACTGCTGCACAGGTTGAACGATCTGCCATTTTACCGGCAGTCACCCCCCAAATCTCTGGGCAAGGAATGGTTTGAGCGATATATAGTACCACTTCTAAAATCTGAGGTAAGTTTACGGCGTCAGATTTAAAGTTTCCAGCTGAAGTTCGACTTCTAACAACTTTGATGATAACGCAATGATGATAATGATGATAATAATGATGAAAACGACGAAAATGCTACTACTGCTGGTGATGATGATGGTGGTTATGATGCTAAAATAATAATAATAATAATAATAATACGATGGACATTCCAATAACCCAGTCGTTAGAGATCTTTGCAGCAAGCATTTTGGGTCGGGGTTCGAACCTGATCAACTTGGTTGTGTTTGTGATGTTTTTACCTCGGCCACATGACCCACCTGTGATTAGCGTCGAAGCTAAGCTATAGTATTAAAAATAAAGATGAAATACAATTAAAACAATTAGATTGCGGAGTTAATATGAGAATACATCTTAATCATTATTAGACCAGCAATATAGATTAACATATTGTTTGCCGAATTTCAGGAGAGCAGCACCGATTTGATGCGTACCGCCGTCGAACATATCACGGATCAGATACTTAACGTCATAACGCAACAGCTCGCCTGCGCCAAGACTGGCGCCACCAAACGGTCGCTGTTGATTACGGGAGGTGGCGCCCTCAACGACTTCCTGATGGAACGACTGCGCGCCAAGATCGAGGAGGCCAGCATCGACGTGACGATAACGGAATCAGACGAGGAGACGATCCAGTTCAAGGAAGCTCTGATATTCGCCTTTCTCGGACTCCGATGTCTTCTCGGTTTGCCCAACATCAGCCGGACGGTGACTGGTGCCAGTACGGACTCGGTATCCGGAAGCATACACCTGCCGCCGGTGAATTGCCCACTGGCGGGAAACGCCTGCCAGGATTATAGATTCCACTTTCGGGCGGCCAAGATACCCGGATACGTGCCGCCGCTTCGACGTCACGCGGCAGGGACGAGAAGTCGGGAGTTTTACGAGAAGTGATGTACGAATTTTGTCAATTGCTAGAAATTCCACGAAATCCGTCATGTTAAAATATTATGTTGACCTCTTCAATTAAAATAAGATGGAAAAGATGCGAAAAACAAGACGAGAAAACAACTGCAGTAATCCGGGTACGGGTGCACCTGATAGAACAAACAAATCATAAACATAGTTTTAATATTATTCGTTCTGTGTTCATATTTGTGTTACTTCTCTTAAGTCACGACGAATTTATACGAGAAAACAGAATATCTAGGATTTGCTTTGTCGTTGCTCAGATAATCACATAATGTAGATATGCTTCATAAGTGATATGTGGCATACACTCTTATATATATATATATATATATATATATATAATATGAAATCATTCCTTGCCTAGTGGGATTTGAGAACATTTGACAGTAAAAAATAGATTGTATTATAGCTTGTCAAGGTAATTAGCTAAGTACAGGGTGGCATAAAAAGTTGCTTTACCAATCAAACCTTAAGCAAATACTAAATGGCAAAGCCACTTTTAGACCATTCTGTATTTTCCTCATAACATTAAGCTGTTAATGTGCGAATCTTAGACTATCATAATGTATCAGGTTAGTAATCATGTATAGGTTTTGATGAGCACATTTCTTTGATATTAGAACAAGACAAGCATGAATATATATGTATATGTGTGTGTGTGTGTGTGTGCGTGCGCGCGCGCCCCATCAGCCCCTACCGCGAACTGCTCTTATCATAATGTATCCGCTAGGTGTGACATAATATTAACGAAATATGTATGCTGACGACATACACTGTTCAATGATAAAGGTGTGTTTACACTAGACATGCTGAGCTAAAAATACCTGTCTGAGTTCGGTGCCATAACACGCAACACGCAAGTACAACATCGGAATCCCGAAATCCAGACCATTTATGTTGTCGTATCTTGTAGGTTAATAAGTGCATTTGGAGAATTCCACTTTAATAAAATTAAGACCGAGATCAACTGAAATGAAACCTCCCCCCCCAACAAAAACCCATCGAAGATCAGCATCCAATTAAAGGTATTAATCTAATCATTTAAACGACACGTTCGTTATAAATAGAAATCAGATCGTTTAAAACCTGTAAAAGATAAACACGCACGCACATACAAACACACACACAAACACACATGTACATACACGAGATGACGTCCGGACAATTATAACTATACTTACAGAAAGACTGACTGACATTAGAACTTATTACTACATACGTGTACGTGCGTGTGTTACTAAAGGTATATTGAATTTAATTGTGTTTTGGTAATCATTTAATAATCTAAGCATTAATTAATTCAGATATTCATACGTTGTTGTTTGTATATAGAGCTACGATAGTTTAATTAACTGTAAGTTATCACATTAGTCAATGATAAAATAATTAAAGATGTCAAACATGATGATAATAATAATAATAATTATCATAATGTATATTTAATAAACCTTCCTTATAGTTTATATCGATGCGTTCCCTTTCTTCTCTATCCGATAATATATATTTGGTGAATTCTCGCGATATCATTATTATTGATTATCATCAAACATGATATAATAATAATAATAATAATAACAACAATAACAATAATAATAGGAGCTTTACGTTAAAAACATGATCAGGTTTATATAGGACAATTAGAGTGATCAATTGGTCAGAACAGATAAAAAAACAGTTCAACAA
Source organism: Paralvinella palmiformis (assembly GCA_025642065.1). NCBI lineage: Eukaryota > Metazoa > Annelida > Polychaeta > Terebellida > Alvinellidae > Paralvinella > Paralvinella palmiformis. Next base: position 772,471 of record JAODUP010000048.1, read on the forward strand.
AAATCAATATTTCGATATTATGACGCCCGATCACCTGGATTATTAGTCTGGTCCAAATTTGTGGCTATTCCAGGATGTGTTAGCGGTGTATCTCTGCCGGTATACCCCCCACTCCCCACCCCCACAGCGGTGTGTTTAGTGGCTGGATCTTTACTACAGTAGAGATGGTAAAAACAACTGACACGATGTACGAACACTTTAGTGACATATTCAGCTTTTCCATTGAATCGATGAAACGGGTTTCCCCCGAGTTTCATGAAATAACTGCTATTAATCACCAGAAGAAAAATGATAACAACGTATTTATTTATAAGTCCTATATTACTATATAGCCGGTGAATGAAAATAAAAAAACTCCACAGAAACAAAATAGCTGAAAATATGTCACAAGTTTGGATAAGGAAAAAGTCACAGAAAAGAAAGACCAACTTTATGTATGTACTTTACTTTATTAGAGGGATGGAGAAAAACAAACAAATCAGTATGTGTTATGTAGAAAATGTTGGCATACTTGATCCAGATGAAATATATTTAATCTTTAATATTTTATCAGCGTTCTCTATCACCAATATTCATTTCACAAAGAAATTACTTCCCAATTATTGAACTATACAAGCCACAACCAGGTTCACTTTGTTTGACATATAAGATTAACAATTGAGATTTCTTTATAATAAACAGTAATATAATTTATAGACACATTTCTCGGCGCATTTTTCTCTAATACTAAATAGAGAAAATAAAGAGAAATAAAATATGGAAATTTTTAATATGATGTAAAGTAGCCATTAATTTTTAATACTTTACTTAAACTGTTAAACTTCAGTTGAAGATTGTTACTTTATCGGCAAATTTAAGGTTTTAACTGTATTACCAATAATACACAAATGTTTCTTTAAATCCCTTGTATAAGTTGGTTTGATGCTTCTTTATGCAGTTGCATTAAGTTAAATCTTGATTAAGAGCATTCTGAGGATCTTCTTAATACGTGTACGGGGGGCTTTAGGGCAGATTCTTTCAAAGAGGTGCCCTTTTTACCATAAAATAGGATGTTTTAAAATTATTAATACAAAATGAGGTTACGAGAAGGATTTATCTTAAAATTGATTGTGCCCATTTTATTAAATGGGTCAACGGACCTTCAATAGTAATGAGGGGGTGGGAAAGATGAAACAGCGTTCTGAAATAGTCCCGGCCGAGGTTTGAACTCGGGTGCTAAAGGTTTGTGGCCAACTCCAAAAAACAGACACCGACAGACTAATTATTTACTGTTCATCATATGTCATATTTAAGTAATTTATTTAATAATATTTTATAGTCTGTAAGATCAAAAGACTTTATTAGAAGACATAGGACCACAATAACGTAAACAGACACATATAAAATAATAGATGTCTTCAAGAATGTAATTGATTAATTATACATAGTTCTCTCCTGTTTAGTTCAACAACTCAGCTTTTGACCTGAAACAGTATATTTATTTTTTCTTTTGAAACTCCTCCACGTCAACACATTCACATCATTACTATCGTTATTTAGTGGAAACCGATTTCTGATGCAAACGTTTCAAATTTGGCAAAACATCCCTTTGTGCGAAATAAAAACAAACGAGAGTTTGAATAAACACACACACGCATGTACGCAGGCACGCACGTACTCATTCACGCTCACGCACAAATACCCACGCACACGCACACACACACACACACACACATATATATATATATATATATATATATACATATATCAGTAGAATCAAGGTACACCTATAGACATCCATACTGTGTTGTTAGGTCAATCGGGTGTTCGACTATGAGAGGAGACTTCGAAGGTCAAAGTCCTGTAATTGTCTATTAGAAAATATATTTATATTTAGCCGACTTCTACTGATTTATTTGAAATATTAGCCATTAACAATCACATGTTAGTATTTACTGATATATAAGTATAATGATAATATTCCAGGATGTATTTTGGTTTGTCTTCGTGGGAAATCATTTACCAAGAATATATTAGATACGACATTCTTCTCAATTTTGTCAAATTATCAAGCTTTTAATGTGTGTGTGTGTGTCTGTATGTACATACGATACATACATACATACATACATACATACATACATACATAAATACATACATACATACATACATACATACATACATACATACATACATACATACATACATACGTACGCACATACACACATAAATAACATACATATATACATACATACATATATACATATATTACATACATACATACGCACGCACGCACACACGCACGCACGCACGCACGCACACACGCAATATATATATATATATATATATACACACATGTAATTATATATCTATCTTGTTATCTAGTTATCTAACTATCTATTTATATATCTATCTAATTAACTATCTAACTATCTATATCTATTTTAATTCCTTTCATTTGTGTGTGATTACGTCTATGCGTCACACTACCCGTCTGTCTGTCTGTCCGTCCATCCGCCTGTCTGTTTAATTGTACATCTATTATATTAGTGTTACAATACCAAAGATGATGACATCTTTACTCAAACATGGAAATCAATTATTCTATCTAATCCAGGGCTAAGATATGATATTACCGACGATACCTAGACACAAAGGGACGCTCTTTAAAAGGGATAGCTCACCTTCATTTCAAATGTTCAGGACTAATACAGCTATACTCACAAATATCATAAATAATGTCAAAATGTGTAAACGATCACCCACATTAAATAATCGAGTTCAAAGTGCTGATTAATCGACTTTTAATGGCTTGTTGGCGCCGCCATTTTGAAGCTAGGCAGAGACCGGAAGCTCCTGAATGCTGACGTCACTTCAACGCATCTGGTTGACATGAAGTCTGTAGAGCCCGTACAAAAGCATGTAAACAAGTGTGATCAAAGAATTATTCCAGAAATAAATGTCATTATCTTGTTAAAATTACGTCATGAATGATATACAACCATATCATTTTGAGCCAGAAGGAATCTGACAAGAGAAAGATGATTCAAAATGGCTCATAAAGTAATGCTCAAGAGAAACTATAATCCGCGTCAGTCTAGGGAGCGCTCATGTGACGTCAGAGCATTTGAGCTTTCTCCTTCCCGCCTTCGAATCTGGCATCCAGTGCAGTCGTAATGGCGGCCCTCCAGTAATTTGGATCATTTCCCTATATCTATGATATCAGGTATATTTTGTGATTATTATTTTGGAATATTTGGTTATTGTTCTAAGCATTAACTATTTAAAAATATTTTCTGAGAGTGTCCCTTTAACATATACATATTTGGCGACACCACATAATATAAAGACAATATAGAAGAGCTCTTGAGTAGAATATTAATATCGCTATATCACTCGAGATAATTACAACAGAAGTATGCCTTAATCTCGACATAATGATGGGTTTCGAGAATATAACAACGTCGTTATAGGAATATCCGGGAAACGGATATATTCTCTCCGGGCTACTTCGTAACATTTATCTTTCGCAAGGACACGCAACTGGCTACCGTTACTAACAACAGATGGACACATGTCTGTACAGACACAGACGCATACCCAGGGAAATCAAAAAAGGAGATGCGCGCGCAAACATAGACTAGTACATACGCAGGTAGGCACACACGTGACTTTGTCAGATATAGTGAAAAAATCACATTACTTACTCGAAAAAAGTAACTTCCATCAAACGAGATTTAAAACGAAATTAACAATATTCTATACTCTCAAACTATTTATTCATGAAGTGAATATAAACTATCTGAATGAAATAAAAATAAAATAATATTCTTTTGAGTCTCGTGGGAATCTTACAGAAATATATATAATATGAGGGACTTCAAGGATCCATTACTGATTAACAAACTATCTAATGGTAGCATGTCACCTACTCCATCCGACAAATACTCCTTAACGTATGGTTATTCGCTATATTCTTATCTCCGATATTTACCTGTTGACGACAGATGTGTGTACAGTTATTTAGACGAATGGCACGTAATTTGTGACACGAAGCCGATTTACGCTCTTCTAGCGGGCCCCCATGAAGTATTTAGCCACTTCAATATTCCTGCGCAGCGACCGCCCCCAGAAGCAGCCACTTGACAGCAAGATGTGTTCCTTGGATAGGTAAAATCTTGAGAAATACACTTCAGCAGCCGATTAACGGCTGATATGTCACGCGGATAGAACGAAATACAACGCGTTATTTATTAACAACGCTGCCTCGAATCCAGTCTATATAAGGCCAGCGGAAAGGTACTATTTTTCAGGCGGACGTAACTCGTCACCAAACGTGGGAAACGGTTCAAACGGGCAGCTAGTAGCACCACACTCATATTAAGCAGCTATATAAGGTGTTGCACCGTTTATCAATCACATACATTTCGCCACGAGGTTTACCTCACTTCTTCGAATTCGACTACAAAATGAGGGAGATCGTACACATGCAAGCCGGCCAGTGTGGCAATCAGATTGGATCAAAGGTAAGATATTTTTGTGGATTAAATGCCATTAGAATGTCAGCCAAATTAAATTTATAATAAGGTAGTGGTAAAATTAGCATCAAAGATAGTAGTAGTAATAGTAGTAGTAGTAGTCGTAGTGGCAGTAGTGGTAATTTTTGTTGTGTGATGCTTATATATATATATATGTGTGTGTGTGCGCGCGCGCGCGCGCGTGTGTGTGTGTATGTGTGTGTGTGTAAATTCGTTCAATATGAATTAATGAATATTTATTAACCTATTACGACAAAGGTATGATGCCATCAATTACATTCCGTGAATTATGTCTTACATGCCCTATAAAATGTCTCGGTCAGTTTGTGGTGTAATGCGGTGCCTATCTCAAGGATATTGGATCGAAACCGATTGTTGTCAGGTTCTGAGGTGTCACTTCCTCAAAGAAGTCGCTGCTCGTCCCTCGGCCATCTTTTCCAGATGATACCAGCGCCGTGGCTTAATGAAGCAATCACTTATACGCTTAGGAATGACCTTTTTTAACTGTAGCTGAGCTTTCCACAAAAACGAAACACCCTCAAACTCGACAATAAGAAATGGCAACACCTTGTAAAGGATCACGCAAACTAGTCATTACTAAGTTATACTGGGTATATATTATGTTAATCTTGGCAGGTGTATTGATCAGGTAAACGATAATTGATGGTTAGTCTTATACGGAATCCTCGGACTGACATAGCTAAATATAGATTTGAGGAAATTCTTCAGTTTATTATAATATAAACAAACAAACAAACAAACAAACAACAAACAAACAGAATATAACAATTAACTAATTTCACTTATCCTGATCAAACAAAAGTTCATTTAGATATATTAAACGGCAGCCAAAACGAGACTGATTCCTCCTCTCTGTCAGTCGTGTTGAACGGAAATAATTCTAATCAATGGAATGATAATAAATCAGTCACGTGACTTTGTTCCGATCCGGGCTAACTGGTGTATCACAGATATTTATTATTGATTAACTCGTGTTCGGGAGAAGGAGACATTGTGGACGAGTCACGTGAGCCCGGTCGTTCTCATATCAGTGGCATTGTTGACAGTGATCGTTGTCATGGAGATAAGGACGCTTCGTTGTTATGGCTGTTGTGATTATTGGCGTCGTTGTCGTCGTCATGTCGTAGTCAATGTAAATACGTCGATGTAAATACCGAGTGAAGCATCTCGCATAGCAACAAATATTTAAAAAGTGTAACTTCAAAATATTAATTAGTAAAAGAAGACGTCCCCCCCTCCCTCCACCCCAACAAACAACTACTAAAAAGCCGGAAACTTTGAATCCTGATAAAACGTGATCATTTAAAGAATTATATTAACGAATTATTAAATTTGTCTACTAATACCTATTGGTGCCTCTTTTGTATAGCAACGTGAGATGCCTCAGAGAACTCATCTATAACAACGCCCATAGAAGCCCCCCCACACACACACACGTGCGAACACACACACACACACACACACACACACACACATACATACACACACACACACACACGTGCGAACACACACACACACACACACTCACTCATCCACACCCACACACCCACACACCAAACCATCCACGAGCTTTTGATGTGGAACAAGTTTAAAGCTGTCTAAAACGAAACTAGCTTTTTTATTATCCTTATAAATATATAAAACTCAATCAATTGATTTATATGTTCTCTCTGTTTAAGATGCGTGTATGCCATAGCGCCACCGTCCGAATTAAATGTCAGTGCTTGACTACCTATCTACTTGACTTGTTTACTACCTAAAACCGTATGCATTCTACCTTTGAAAATCACCATGTATTGTTTCTGTGTAATCGGCAACTGTCTATTTACATCCAACAACCAACGACAGACTTCTGTTCAGTTGATTTCTATGAAAGACTTCCTTGCGCAAATCATTAACCCGATCAACTACTCACAGCTGACACTCCTCAGTACACATTATATATTAGGCAATGTTTACAACAAATAGTGTCTGAAATATTTTTTATTATATACCTCGATAAATATGTTCTCCGCAATTATTTGGTTGTCTGTGTGTGTCTGAATATTACATATAAAGAATGACCACGCTGACATATATAACTAACTACTTAGAAAAGTAAATTAATACTTCCATGAAGTAACTGGCTTTAATCACGAACGTACCTTTTACTTGCCCGCAGATGTTAATGCGCAGTTCATGACCTTTATCCTGTCATCTCGGCTCTATATATTCCCATTCTCTGTAATTTGCTGGTGAGTAATTCCGTTGAATTTGTGTATGTCGTCTGACCCGGTATTGCTCCGGACCACAGGAAACTTTTGATATAGACAGGTGAATGGTACTGATGTTTAGTATTTAAGTTAGGTTTGGCGTATGATCTTTAATAAGATTAACATGTTAAATAATACATTTAAACGTTTTCTAACAGAATACAATATATATAATAAATAGTGTAAAGTAATCAGTTACCAGGTATATATTTGTATCCACTGTTTTTTTTTAATGAATTACAGTTAGATATATCTCTATTCCTGATGTAGCGAGCTCAATGAATTCATGTGCACAAAAAGAAATCTCTCTCTCCCCTTCTCCCCCTCCCCCCCGTCTCTCTCCGAAATTAATGCTTCCCTTTCGCACGAGTACAAAATTGACGGGAATAGTATATTTTCAGTTTGATTCTTCCTGCGGGCGAGTACAATTATTAGGCTAGAATAAAGTCACATCTACATGTTATGGCCCAGATATAGCCATTCTGGCTCAGTTATCAATCTGCTGGACATATCCCTGTGTTAAAATGTTTTTGAACAGTCAACAGGTTGTGCACACTGAGTGTGTGTGCGCGCGTGTGTGTATCGGTGTATATTTGTTTTAGAATAAAAATATGCGATGGCACTTTTTTATAGGCCATACGCGATTGTAATTACATCTTGACGGCTCTTTAATCTGTGGGTTGCCAGGTCGTCCATTTTTCATGCTTGACAAATACCAATAGATAAGTTTAATATAGCCAGCAGAAAATGATGTCAAAGATGGTTAGTGGGTTACCAAGCTCTAGCAAACGTTTCACCTGATGGCTGGAATCGTTGTTTACACTCTTCGTCGCTGGTCTTATTTCAAAATGACCTCAAATGATACGATATGCCAAGCTGAAAAAAGAATAATTCAACTGTTTGGTTGACGTTTGTGTAGGTGTCTTGTAACACTGTACATTCATTTGTTGGGAAGAGATAATCACCACGAAAACCTTCTATCAGGCACCTCGTTATAAATAGTTTGTTTTGACATCTTCGTCGTGTATAATTGTGTAATTCGTCATCAGTTTTGGAGACCAGTGTTATCTCCGCTGACCTCCAATCCTAGCCGTAGTTAGTCATTTACTATTTTACATTCGCTCGGAATAGGGATTACTTGTTATCAATATTACTTCAGCCAATGGCGTAGTCTGTTTCAGAATTGTTCAATCTGATCAGATATTAGAATGTCACGCGCGATGCTCGTCCGCTTTTGAAAACGTGTCTGAACGGTCGAGGAAACTAACTGAAAATCAGCATTTTCGGCAAATTATAATTCGCCAATTTGTTTCAGAGGATGGACCAGACGAAATCCAGCTCCTGTTCCCCCAGGTTGGGGTTTGGGCTCGGGGCTAACATCCCCACCCCGACAAACAAAAACCCAAGCCCGTTACGGAAACAACAACAACAATTGCATTGTTGTTTTAGCTTTATGTCTCACTGGGGACGAAGAGGATAAGAAGAAGAAATTCGCTTACTGACAAATGTCAGGAGCTGCTTGATGTCCGTTAAATTCAGCGAGACCCGTATCTGTTATACCAGAAGTCTTCACATCCTCATGATGAAACAATTCCGTTCGAGTTTTTTTGGGGGCTGTAAAACAGACGGAGCTTCAGCTTCGTTTATGGCTTCTGAAGTAGATTTACTCACCCGAGGTATGATTAGGGTTGACGGACGTTTTGGCGAACGGACGCTTTGGCCAGGGGACGTTTTGGCGAACGGACGCTTTGGCCAGGGGACGTTTTGGGGAACGGACGCTTTGGCCAAGGGACGTTTTATTATAGCTGGCAGTGCGCTGCTCTATAGATCTCCTCGTTCTGGAGCATGATTCCCGATGGTTCAACGTTTTATGGGACTTTAATGGAACGAATTGATCAACACGTGCTTTGCGCCGACTTCCTTTGTCGTATCGATATATTAGCTCCTGAGACGATTAATGCGATCCTTTTGAAGAAATATTACACTCTAATGTATCTTAACATTTTAATTTTTCCGCTTATGAAGTAATTTTTGTTTTGTTACTTTTTTACTTTTTTACTCTATTACTTTTGTCTTTGACATCAACTGGAAACAAAATGTTTCCTTTAACAGATAAATAAGAAGACTGTGTGACTCAGTCACAATATAACACGATAGGCCTCGTAATGAGTTCTCTAATTAATAGCAGCGCACCTACTTTAATACCTAATTAACCATTTAAGATATTGCACCCATAGATTTTATTGGCATCATTTTATTTTATTTAATCAGAACATCGTTATCCATTTTCAACTTCAACTGTTGAAGGAAAAAAGGCTTGTAGGAAATAAAAATTTATAGGGACACACTTTATGGAGGTAATTGATACGGGGAGACAAAATCTGGAAGGTCAAACCCACACAAGGTCAAACAATCTCGATTCCGCTGTTATGTCTCCCGCTTGAATGCTGTGAGCTTGTGTTTGTGCTATCCGCCTGTCACTAATAAAATGATGTATCGATGGATGAGATACACTAACACAAACAAATCAACATACTTTCAGTTCTGGGAAGTCATATCAGATGAGCACGGCATTGATCCTACAGGAACCTATCATGGAGACTCTGACCTTCAACTTGAACGTATCAATGTCTACTATAATGAGGCTTCAGGTACCTAAATATCCTTCAATCGATACGTGATTTAATTTAAAAATTACCTGGCTTCTTGGACGGTGGATCACCTGACCAGTTCTAAATTGTTATACGTTTGTCATATTTTGAATTACTTTCAGGAGGACGCTATATTCCACGCTGTGTGCTCATTGATCTGGAACCAGGGACTATGGACTCGGTTCGTTCTGGACCATTTGGTCAAATATTCAGACCGGACAACTTCGTATTTGGTAAACTTCTCTGCATTTCTGTGAATGCGGAATGACTGAATGAGCGAGTGAGTGAGTGAGAGAGATTCACCTAGACACATGTAAACACGCACGGGCACATCCATCGATGCACCCAGACATATTTTGATATTTCATAAACATAGCTTACGATTGATTGCATTCTGTTAAATCAACCAAACACAGAAAATGTTCAACCCTAAACTATTTGCTTTAATCTCTTCATTGGATGCTCATTATTGATCGATTATTACTAGGTCAAAGTGGAGCGGGTAATAACTGGGCCAAAGGTCATTACACAGAGGGGGCTGAGCTGATAGACTCCGTTCTGGATGTCGTCAGGAAGGAGGCCGAAAGCTGTGATTGTATCCAGGGCTTCCAGCTGAACCACTCGCTAGGGGGAGGCACCGGAGCCGGCCTGGGCACGCTCCTGATAAGCAAGATCCGGGAAGAATACCCCGACCGGATCATGAACACGTTTAGTGTCGTGCCATCGCCGAAGGTGAGTAGATTGTTTCTTTGTCCTAAATATATCCCGTTGTCTGGACATTTTGCTACTTTCCTGTTTTCGGCCACGTCAGAATTTAGTTCTTATTAATTTTTCACCATTCTTCTCGGGGGAAGGGTGTTTGTTGTGTATGGAATTTGAGAAATGAGTAACGTTGTTATCGTACAATGAGCACCAAGAAAAGGTTAACTGGGATGGTTGGTTAATTACTTAATATTTGATATTCATGTATGTATTAAGTTTATGTTTATTAGACAGAAACTAATAACTAACTAATATAATTTGATCATCCCAACTTCTAGGTAGCTAATAAATAAATAAATGTGTACATAAATAAGGTATATATATATATATATATATATATATATATATATGTGTGTGTGTGTGTGTGGTGTGTGTGTGTGTGTGTGTGTGTGTGTGTGTGTGTGGGTATGTATGTATGTATGTATGTATGTGTGTGTAAGAGCTGCTTATTCTGATTATTTGCGTCAAACAGAACTCCACTAATACACCTTTTCTCCATTTCATAAGGTATCCGACACTGTTGTGGAGCCATATAATGCCACGTTATCGGTACATCAGCTCGTCGAGAACACAGACGAGACATATTGTATCGATAACGAGGCTCTTTACGATATCTGCTTCCGGACCTTAAAGTTGACAACACCGACATATGGAGACCTCAACCATCTGATCTCTGCCACCATGTCTGGAGTGACAACGTGTCTTCGCTTTCCTGGTTAGTAGCTGTAGACTTTTGGTAAATATAGATGCAAACGTTTGGCGCACGTGGCAAGCTAAATGTGCCGACCGACTTTCAAACGTACTCGGACGAAGTGAAAGGTGAAACATCCTTTAGGCATAGCCCGGGTGGAGTATGTTGACAAGTGTTCTATGTCTGTAGCCAACTGCCCTGTCAGTTAGGCTATAGAGAAGCCCCTTGTAGATCTTTGATGATGATGATGATGAGATTGTTATTTATTTTTATAGTGACAGCCATCAAGATCATAATGATGATGATGATGACAATTAGATGATGATGATGATGTTAAATTTTTCATTTAGCTAACACAACAGTTATTCCTTCGGTATAGACGATTTACTGAATTGGAGAGCTGTCTAATTCTTCACACATAATTATAAATAAAATGGCTCAAATATCATACTGTCAGTTTAAATAAACACCTATGACTAACAAGTATACCTAAAGTAAAGCAGATTTATTTCGATTAATTGGTAGCATATGTGACATACGAATGTCTGGATTCTTCCAAATTTAGTTCTATATTATATTTTGCATACAACAAATTTTATTATATATATATATATATATATATATATATATATATTTATATAAAACTAGCAATCTCTGAGCATAAGCCATCATATCACTAACTTTCGTTTATCCATACAAACAGGTCAACTAAATGCTGACCTAAGGAAGATTGCCGTTAATATGGTCCCATTCCCCCGTCTACATTTCTTTGTGCCGGGATTCGCTCCGCTGACCTCCAGAGGGAGCCAGCAGTACCGTGCTCTGACGGTGCCCGAGCTGACTCAGCAAATCTTTGACGCCAAGAACATGATGGCCGCCTGTGATCCTCGTCATGGCCGTTATCTGACTGTTACTGCACTCTTCAGGGGTAGAATGTCTATGAAAGGTAAAACGATATAGCTAGAAACAGTAATATATGACAGTAATATATGCGTGTCGGATGGTTAATCAAATACCTCATCTAAGAATGAGTGGAGCAGTGGCTTGTCACACCTAGACAATATGGCCAAGGTGTGACTCTTTAGAGGAATATCCGAATATGAAATTTGTCTGGATTCGAACCCTGTCATGGCCATTTACAGTGTAGTGCTCTAATATCTGCGCTTTCTTAGTGTCCTCGTCTAAAATATAGTAGTTGTATACTTTCTTCTTCCTTTCCAGGCTGTAAAATATAGAAAATTCCTTTTCGTGTTATAATATATATATATATATATATATATATATATATGTGTGTGTGTGTTCTCTCTCTCTCTCTCTCTCTCTCTCTCTCTCTCTCTCTCTCTGTGTGTGTGTGTGTGTGTTTGTGTGTGGTGCTATCTCACACCACGTCCCAAAACCGATTCCAGAGGTTGACGAACAGATGCTCAATGTCCAGAACAAGAACAGTTCCTACTTCGTCGAGTGGATCCCTAATAACGTGAAGACCGCCGTCTGTGATATCCCACCACGTGGCCTGAAGATGTCCGCCACCTTCGTCGGTAATACCACATCCATACAGGAACTCTTCAAGCGTGTCTCCGAACAGTTTACAGGTGAGACAAAGTCATAGCATGTCAAATTAATACTACTTGTGTACTTCACTGTGTTCAATACTACTACTACTACTACTACTACTAACTTATTAGTATTATTATAATTTGTGTTCATCATCATCATCATCATCATCATCATCATCATCAACGGCAACAACAACAACAACGACAACAACATTATCATAATCTCAAAGTAAAATTAGGAAAGATAAAAAAGTAGCCATTATTTACAAAAACAAAATTATATTAAAATCTTGTTAATTCGTGTTCACGTTTCTGATCATTATGCTTCAGTACACGAAGTTCAGTAATTAATATTCTGGTATTTGTTAACTGTAGCCATGTTCCGAAGAAAGGCCTTTCTTCACTGGTACACCGGCGAGGGTATGGACGAAATGGAGTTCACCGAAGCCGAGTCGAATATGAACGATTTGGTGTCTGAATATCAGCAATATCAGGTAGGTTTGGACTCTCCTTTGATCAATTGAATCTTATTGGGGAAAAGATGGCTAAGTTTTACTAATCGTTTACAATTTCGAACGCTGTATTTATTATACCAATATATATGATGGCGTTGTATCATCATATCCGGTTCTATCGTTGACAATATGGAGAACTCTCGTTATAAAAGGCCAGTTCAAAGGAACACATAAGAAATTTATGTCAATTTTTATAGTGGTTTGTGTAATATGTAGGAGTGTATTTTCGAAAACCCCCGCTTTTATGCTATAAATTCGCTACAAATCCATCGAAATAAATGCTCGCCCCCCCCCCCAACAAAGTCGAGCAATCGTTTATTTGTAAACGGAATTACGTGGGAAATATCCCACAGGTGGCGTGGTTTGCTTTGGAAAGCCCATTTAATCCAGACAGAAGATAATCTTTATATGTCAATCGTGTGGCGTTGAAAAGAAGTAAAATGTTTTAGAGTAAAGTGATAAGGAAACATATGTACATATAAGACCATTGTTAGAGAGGTTCCCATATGTGACGTCACCTTGGCTCATGAATATGTAAGTTGGTGTCTCATCTAGGCGTTTGTCGTGATAAAGACATCGACCGACATAACACCCCCCCCCCATTCATTTTGTAGGCCAGGTGCCTTTTTTAATTGGTAAAAGGATGGATGTTTTTCAGTATAACTCCATATATTACATACAAACTAAAACTAATCAGTTTATCTATCATATAAAACATATTTTAGTCTTATCATAATGTACATTTGTTATTCGGTATCTTGTTGACATTTATCTGTGTAAAACGTTTATTTATTTGTATTTGTTCGACTTCACAATATTATAATTCTTAAGCATGAATGAGTTTAAATGAATTAGTTTTATATAGTAATTCAAAACAAACAAACAAACAAACAAAATAACAAACAAAGGAGATCAATAGTGATGTAAGATTAATGTCTGTGGACGATAATGGAGGATGTTAATCTCTTCTCAGGACGCTACTGCCGATGAAGAAGGCGAATTTGATGAAGAAGAAGAGGAAGCCGATGTCTAGAATTATCCTTAATTATCGCTCAAGTAATATATTTTTATCATTCGGATATTATAATGTTTTTGTTAGAAACAATCCGTCCCTGATTATCACCGAAATAATATACTAATTATTTATTTATTTATGTTTCTATATTGAATTCTGATAAAGTTAGCGTTTTAGTGTTATTTGAATAAACTGTCATCTATCAATACGGTCGTAAGGTATATGGCAATGTATGATTCTTGTTTTAGTAGTAGTAGTAGTAATAATAATAATAATAATAATAATAATAATAATAATAAAATAATAATACATTTAAAAAAACGTATGTTTTTATGCTGGATTAAATTATTAATATTTAATTAAGTAACAAAAGAGTTACCTGTATGGTAAGAGATATGTTACATTTCTCACGAAATAATGAAAACTAAAAACGTAACTGATGATTGAAGGATAACTAGGTATTTTAGTATGATCGTAGTCATGGTATACATACACACCACACATACGCACAAACATATACGAGCGGGTGCGAGCACCACCCCCTCCATATACACACAGACAAAACGCACATATAAGTTTTAGTTTTATTTATTTATATTCTTTAAGGATACAATACAATAATATAGAACTCCGATATATAAAATTTGATTGACGACTGATTATCATCATAATAATGCACAGTAATAATTTATAATTAAATGACGGTGCGATGGAAGATTATACCTCCCCGTCACAATATTGTAAAGGGTGGGTGGATAAATGTTGTATAACGACACACACTATCTTAAAGACTATTTATTAGTAAAATGCTCCGTAAGAAGGTTCATTTATACGTCATAACGTTTGGCATGAAATGTGAACATATCATAACGTGTAACATAATTTGTGTAGGTGAGTGATTGAGTGAGTGAATGGGTGAATAACTGAGTGAGTGACTGATTGAGTGAGTGTTTAGCCTCACACCTTAGTTATATGGCCGAGGGAACTAATTTAAGAAGAAAAATCATCTAACAATCATAGGTGTCTTGATCCAATTGAAATCCTAACCTAGAGGTATCTAGCCCTCTGCTCTTAACACCGTGTTGTATGAACATCCTAATTAGTGTAGATAATCGGGTGCTGATGGGGATGATGATAATTAAGATGGGAGTAAAATACGTATAAAATGCTGCCTATTAAGGCCATTTCTGTGTACATGATAAACTAAAGCTAAGTGACTTCTAAAGGCGAAGTGAAGGATGAAAGACCCTTCAGACGTAGCTAGACTAGGATTTGAACTGCAAACATAAAACAGCTCTTATGAACAATGTAATACACACATCATAAATATCATCATGTCCTTTCACATAATCCTCTGTGCAGTCGATGTCTCTGTTTTGGTTGAACATCTGACGGGTAGAGTAACTTAGGATGGTCTGAAAAAAACACAAGCAAAATATAAATAGATCAATCAAAAAAATACTATTTATCACTTAATAAAGAGGGAAAATTTTCTTTCGGTTCACTTTTAGTTAAACATAACCTTTTTGTTCATGTCTTCATTTGCAGAAAGCGAAACTATCCGAAGGAAACCCCCAACACAAAAACGAAACAAAACAAGCTAACCAAAACCCCCAATAATAACAGTTATGACATCATATATTTGATGACCACATCAATGACACATCATTTCCAACTTACACACCGCTGTTTGTCTTATATCGGTGGCAATTATTTACCACGTGACGCTTTTTAATAGGTGATACAGGTACATATTTGTTATGGGATATTTCAGATACACTTTAAAATTTATTATTGTCGAGGAACCATTATTTAAATATCTCTAACATACGTCAAAATAGAAACATATATTCAACATTTTCCTGTTACTTTTCTCCGTTTGTTTCTTTCCTGTTTCTTTTTTCGTACAATCTTATCGTTTATTTTTCTCGTGAATGAGAAATTATCATCGTATTTAGAAAAATCGAAACAAGGAAAGTGACAGCATCGTCAAGAAGAGAATTACTAAAGGATGTGGTGAGAAGATGTTTGAAATTATATGTCACATCAAGTTATCTGTTTTAGTTTTGTTTCTTCTGGTTTTTTTTTAAAAGGCTGAAACTCACTTTGTTGTAATTTCGCGACCTCTTCTAAGAAAGTCATCAAAGTGTCGTGACTTTGGTGTAAACAAATGATTCGCCACCTGAAATATTAAGAAATGAACGAAAATCATAATAGTTGAGATTGAGTGAATGAGTGAGTAAGTGAGTGAGTAAGTGTGTGTGCGTGTGTTAGTTGTGCATAATAAGGCACAGACACAGAGAATCTGGAACCGTGAATTCAAACTCTGGACGTTTCTTCGGGTGACTGAATCCACAAGCATAAAGACGCAGCGAGTCAAATATAATTTAAATATAATTTAAAAATGCGCAAGGAATCACTGCAGAAAAGTATCTAATGTTACATTAAATGTCACTTCTAATGTCACAGCTCAATATATGGTGGCTGTTATTTTAATACCTGTCCCACTGATATTAAAGAGCACTCACTGGATTGGTTGTTTTGAAGTTTTGTTGTTCTTTCGGTTGTTTTTCAATGCTTTTCGATGTTTCGACGCGACGTCGACGTCGTTTCGTGTTCGTTGGCGTTCGTTTAGTTCGTAGATCACATGACATAGATGCGCGCGCCTCTTCTCTCGGAAGATGTCGAGCCATGTTTGTGACGTCATTGCTGATGGCGTCTCTTCAGTCGAGGACTGGTGTTTATCGCGAAATATTTCCAGCCATTGATCTGCCCCACAAATATCGTCCTGTAAAGGAAATAGTTTTATTCTTAGCAACAGCTGCCAGCTGCGTTAATATTAAACATAAAGGTATATATATATATATATATATATATATATATATATATATATATATATATATATATATAACCAATGTGCACAAAAATGTCATAAAAGAACAACCACATCAATCCAAATTTTTGTACTTATCACCTAAACTAATAATCTAGTCTAAGTACTTTTCCGTCATCTAGACTTTTGCTGAAGTATTTAAATTTTAAAACTAACCCGTATTTCAACAAGCTTCAGTTGATATAATCAGTGAAATTATCTATACAATGACCTCTGTGTGTGTGTGTCTGCATGTGTATGTGTGTGTGGTACTGCCAATAAAGTTACCTCTCTGTTTGAAGGATTCGAGCAGGATTCTATCTCCGCCATCGTCTCAAAATGTCTCTCCATCGCCTTCACAACTCCCAGTTGGTGATATATTTCGTCTTCACCGACTGTCATTTTATCTTTTCCCCAAAAAATCACCGTTTTATGTTCGATCCAGAGAGGTTTCACACGCAGGCTGTTCTACAAGCCAAATCTTCCCACTGATCTGTTAATGTAGCGGATTATTCGAATAATGTCCAGTATATGGCCAGGGTGACATTTTATATATTGTTATCCGTATCCAGAATGTGACTCATAAAGACAACGATGTGACATGTCGTCCTTGACACGTTGTGGTTTTGTGACGAATTTCCAAGAATGTCGAACAGGTAAAAGCTTTTTGTTATTTTTTTACACATGACTGCAGCTCAGGTATATATATATATATATATATATATATATATATCCGTGAAGGGGGGGTTACTTTACCGTTCCGTGAAATTACGCCCAGACATCGAAACGCAGACGTGCTTAGTTTTGTGTAAATTAAGCCGTTGCAACGCTTACATTAACCGCTTGTAATTACCCGGTTTGTTATTTACCTGTAATCTGTGTCACGGATTGACGGTGAACAGGTAATTAGATATCAAAGGTTAGTAAACGATACATACATCGTAGGTGTCAAATCTTTTACGGACGCCTACCGACAACCTACAATTTGTTCTTCACACAATTTAATGGAAACAGTGTTCTAATAGAAATATGATAACTCGATATAGACAACCGGAAAACGATGACACAGACATCTTGTGACCATTATCGATAACTTTATTTCGAAGCACGAATTGGTTCTCCCGTTTGTTTGTTTTTTGTGGGTTTTTTTTTGGGGGGGGATTTTCAAGATTTGGTAAGGATGACGTCTCTCTCTCTCTCTCTCTCTCTCTCTGTATGTGTCTGTGTGCGTGTGTGTACAGTATATTAATTGATGTTTTAATAATGACGTAATCGGTCATTCGGTGCAGTAAATTCCACATCTCAGTAAAATCATAGCCGTTTTGAAGATGAGCTATATGATAATGGCAATGTCCTTTTTTTTCTTTAAAGAGATTTTATAATATTTATGTGATTCGTGAACAATGTGTCTATGATTAAGGAGCAACAATCAGTAATTTATGTTTAAATTATAATAATCAGCGGAGAGACAAAAAGTGTCTTTTAACATATTTGTTGATAGTGTTTGTCGACTTTAGTTAATTTAAATTGCCAATTCTTCTTTTATTATAAATAAGTGATGGGGAGGGGGGGGGATGACAAATTGCATCACGTAATCATCTTCAAATATAAATGTCGGTTATCAAATACTAAATCTGAATATTTTGGCAAGTTGGAAAGAAAATTGTGGTTTTATTTCCTTTTACGTTTTAGCTGTAACCTTTGCTTCTCTGATTTGATACTACTATCACTCAGTGACCTTTTTCCAAGGCTAACCTTTCAAATCACCTACTTACTACCCGCTAGTCCCTGCCAGACACCTATTCTGGAATCGAGCTCGGGGTATTCATTGATTTACCATCAACATAAAATACGCCAAGCCCCTTCCCGTAGTCATATCCTGTAATTATCTAGGCGGAACTATTTACCGAAATGGTACTCGTCAACCCGTGTGTGTGTGTGTGTGTGTGTGTGTGTGTATATATATATATATATATATATATAATGTGTGTGTGCGTGTGTGTGTTGAAGCCAATTGCGGTCATCGTTTAAGCCCAGATAATATAATTAATATGAAGCTAGTACGGCTAGGGTAGATTGGTGTCTTCGGACCGTCTCATATTTCCATACATGAGTCATAAGATGTCAAACATCGTTGACACTGACACGCGAGGAGAGAGAAGCGACATTATCTGTTTGTCAACAAGACGCACCATTAGCTGACGTTATACCGGAGGTCAGCGGTTCACGGCATGCTGACTACAGCTAACAGCACTTTGGTCGACCGGCGAGACATGTTCATTTAAATTGCTAATTAATTTACCGAATACGGATGATGTAAAGCTTACAAACGGGATATAACATTTTTTAAGAAAAAACAAAACAAAAGAATTATACACGCTACAGTCAACAACTTCCGGTGCGGTGTTACCCGATTTAATTCAAATGAATCAGATTATTTTATTACACATTGTCAAACAAAGCTGTCCGTTTTATGGCATTTTCGTGGTTTTCTAGCGAGGTATAGCCTCGTCCCGATCATACAATTTTACCCAAACTGGACAGTGGCCCACTTTATTAGAGGTTTTGCTGTTAGAACCGATAACGTGCGTACCTAACTTCTCTGATAGGAATATGTTTAGGCCTAATACGCGATTAATTTACGCTTTCATACTGATAAGTATAATTCACAATCAATCAAGCAATCAATAAACACTCAATATCTCTTTAATATATATATATATATATATATATATATATATATATAACACGCACACACTGGGAGTGGTGAGACATTACACATGTCTCAGCATGAAAAGTCGCCATCCTGGAATCATTCCCCTGAAGAATCATCCAGAGTTTGAATTCACTGTTTGAGATACTCTGTGCCTGTGCCTTATAATACACAGCTAAATTACACACGGACTGTGAAGAGCTTTTCCACTATGTGACTAGTAACACGGTTAGTTGGAGTGATTTAGTATTTTGATTCAAATCCCGGCCGCGGTACCGTATGTGTGAAAATCTGTTACATCACCTCATTATCGTAGTTGTTGTTGTTTTGTTTTTCGGGGAGAATCACCAAGATGTCGCTTATTCGGCACAGCCTCTATGTTGGAGTGGTTGAGGAACACCTCCCCCACCACTCACAGGGGAGCAGTACGGAAATATGGAGCTGAAATATCATGCCGGTCGTCACTGCCAGAGTGTTTTACGTCCTTAGGGTGTCTTTAACGTTCCTCTTTATTTTTAATAATTCAGTGGAGACGGCAGTGCCATTTAACGTGGTCAGCCACCGGAGCTCACTCATTCCTGTTTAAACTTACGATGTGCACAAAAAGCGGTATTAAAGCAGCACGGACTAAATTCTTACGATTCAAAAAGTGGTATTTGTTACATTTATATTTACACACACAGACAGACAGATATGCGAAGATGGGTCCATATACAGATTGAAACAGAAATAAGATTTAGAACAGAAGGTGCTACACACACGCGCGCGCGCACACACACACACACACACACACACACATATATATATATATATATATATATATATAAATACGCGCGAGCGCATGCGCGCACACACACACACACACACACACATACATAAACGTGCCCAACAGCACGCACGCACACATATCAAGTGTTCTCAGGAGAGACGTGACTAACTTTCAATGATTCAAAGCCATATTACAGTTAACTTGTGATTAGACCATCAGTGATCTGATCACATTACCTGACATCTACCTTCTATATATCAGGTATTGTTATTGTTATTCTTGTTGCCGTATGTTTGATCAGATGCCGTATAACACAAACAATAGACATAACTGAGTCCATCATCGTATTAATCAGACCGTTTAGACATTGGTGACACTACTCGCAACCATCAAGACATAATACATCATATAAATAGCATACGTAGAGCTCCACGATGTTTGTCCTTATATAGCTTCCTTATAATATGTAGACCTATAATGTACTCTATGTAGACTGTTTGTGTTGTATGATGGTTTGACTGATTAATTGACTGTGCATTAATATAAATTCGTTTGATCTTTAATTTTGATCTACTACGTCTTTAAATCTACAAATGTTCACGATATATTATCATGAAATTTCAGTGCAGAAGTTTCTGAGTGACTCTTTCTTTAATAATAATAATAATAATAATAATAATAATAATAATAATAATAATAATAATAATAATAATAATAATATTATTATTATTATCATTATTATTATTATTATTATTATTATTATTGTTATTGTTGTTGTCATTTTATTATAGACAATTATAATACTGGTATATCGGCTAATGTAGCTACTAATTATGACAAATAGTTTCAATGACACAGATGTAAGATCTCAAAGATAAAGCTTCCCAGCAACAGTTCTGTGATAATAGACTGATGGTGTACCCTTTTTTAATTATTATAAGTGCCATACGTATTAGCAAGCAAATATCCTAGGTGGAGAAGGTTGAATAGATTATGTGTTTTTACAAGGGTATCTTACATCAAATAAATGCAATGCGGTAGATTTCACTATAAAAACTGCTAGAAATATTCAGATTAAAGTAAATTTTCTAAACTTTCTAAGAATACTGCCAAGCATTTAGTGTCAATTACACAGTACCTCTTTCAAATTAAATATTAATATATAAATGCCAATTCCAAATAAATATCAAAATTAGAAAATTTAAAGTATCACATAACAATTAGAGGAAGCCGCACACCTCTATATTACTAGAACTAAATATTTTACTATTACATAATATAACCAATTGGTTATGTTTCACTTGTGACGGTGTGCATATATGTACATGCGTGTGTGTGTGTGTGTGTGTTTGCGTATATGTGTGTGTGCGTGTGTGTGTGTATGTGTATGTGTGTGTGTGTGTGTGTGTATGTGTGGGCACAAGTTTGGGTTGTTTTATACAAAATTGATCAAATATTGTTTTGTTGTTGTAGTAGTTGCCATCGGAATATTCTTTATTTTTGTTTCTTTTTCTGGCTTTAGACATGCCCAACTCACTCACTCACTCGCTACTCCTTCTCTCTCTCTCTCTCTCTCTCTCTCTCTCTCTCTCTCTCTCTCTCCCCTCTCTCTCTCACTGAGATACCCAATCACAACTCACGGTTACTAAGGAAGAACAATGCTTGACAATTATCAAAATATTATGGTAGTGTGTGATACAGTGGAGCATTATTAGAAATACTTCTTGAGAAAGATTTATTACAGTGGTCAATTGCTCTGTAACATCTGGTATAGAGTACATTATTATTATTATTATTATTATTATTATTATTATTATTATTATTATTATTATTATTAAATGAAATCACTGAATAATTAAAGGATATTCTGAACAAATGCGTATTCAACAGTAATTAGTAGTTGACCAGCTAGCGAGAGAGGGAGTAAATATAAAAAAGTATTGAAATGTAAAATAAAAAGAGGTATATAGATCGCTATGGTAGCTGTCCCAAACCCTTATTATTCTATATCATATTATTTAAATGAAATACCTAAGTGTAAACATCTACTATACATCATGGCCTTTTCCTGTTTTCCGAATATATGACAGCATAATTCAAAGATTCGTTTCACCGGCGATTATTCTAACGGGATTCAGTCCTTGTGCAGCTAGTCAAATGACATGGAATTTTGCATTATTGTGGAGGATTAAAAGTGAATTTCCTCATCAATGAGGATGGTTAAGCGTAACGTTTTCCCTTTTAAAGCTTATATATTGTCACTCTAGATATAGCACGTGATGCTATTTGATTACTAAAACTTAACTGTGTTGGTTTAGGTTCTTGCAGATATATGGACGTTGATTACGTTATTTGAGCAGGGGGGGGGGACTTCAAATCTGATAGGCACAGCGATTGTCGACGAACGACACAAAGGGATCGTTTTACTATGCTATGGACGTTCTTAATTAAAGATGCCATTATCTTAAAGCCGTCCTTATTTTTGCAGGACAAAGTCCTAAACTATTTCTCTGAAAAAGATCTAAAATGTTTCTTAAATTTGTCCTTAATCTGATACATTTTTCTAGGATAATTGATTCATTTGTGCACTAAATAGGGGGCATTCACGTGACGTCATCTACCGGATGCGCCGCCACTAACACACTGTCAGCAGTGTCTAGTGTCCTTGTTTACTGAGCCGAAATAATAGTTTTTGAGCACGTTGGTGAATTATTGTCATGGATACGGTTGTAGCAACAAAGAAAATTGAAAAGTAAATCATTCTTTACTTAGGATATCCTCAGTAATTCGGAACCAAGACGAAGTTTTTCAATCAGTATTGAGTCGACTGAGGTGACAATGGTTGTTAAACCTAAAGTAGGATTTCACGGGCAAAACCCTCAACGATGTCAGAATGTGTTCTGAGAATGTTTTATCAGGTACGTGAATAAGTAACTGTTTTTTTCCCCTCCAAATATCAACGTAGGCTATATGTCGTGTTTCATTGGTTTGTGACGTTTGAACATTAACTCGAATCGCCCAACCAACTCCCCCTGGTCTCTGTTACTGTTACTCGGCTAGATCCTCGTAAATATACCGTGTGGCTGGGCCTAGCATAGCCAGCATAGGCTTATGTTGTTGATTCATGACATAATCGATCAGATTTTACGAAGCAAACCTTTGTGATTTAGAGATTAAATTAGGCAGGAATAAATAACAAATATTAATGAGAATTAACTCGTGTTCAGCAATAATATTGATATACATCAGTACTGACCTTATTTATACAAATGGAAACTACAATACAGTACCCAGTTTTAATTATTAAATTATACATTTTAATGATAATCCTACCGGGAAGCCAGCTTCGCTGCATGATGAAATCAATCCAAACTGTAGCCCCACTGTTAAGATATGTGGTGAAAAACTTAAATCACTCAACATGCAACGGATATGAGATGACAAGTTGGTAAAGAGGGTAAAGAAAGACGTAAGTGCTGCTGCTCAGTCGTTGCTCGAATTGCAACATGTAGAGGACGGTGCCTCATCAGCCAGCCCACAGAAAGAAGAGCTGTCTGTGGGTTCTCAAAGCTGAAATAGACAGCCTGCATAGGGAGGGAATGGCCACTCAACTCCAACACCCGAGAGTAGAAAAAAATGACTTGAAACAGCAAGCTGCTGTGTCAGAACTGACACTAGAAATTATGTAAGCGGAAGATGATAAAGTCAGATATTTGACTGCTCTGTCATACTTTATTGTCCTGTCTACCATTTTCACCTACATCCTGCCTTTTTTTGCCAAAGAAAAAATATCTGACAACATTTCAAATGGTTCTCATCACCCTTATGCGTCTGTAACTCAATATGCCAGAACTGATTTTAGCCTATGAAAGTTTTGTTTCACAGACCACTATAAGTAGAAATTTTAGAATTGTTATTGATGTTCTCTATGCGAAATCAAAACCATTTGTGTTCTGGCCTCTGCGAGAGGAACTACAAAAGACAATTTCAAATCAGTTTAGGAGATATTTTAGGGGAAATGATTGTAGAAATTATTAACTGCTTCGATAGTTTTATCGAACCACCCTCAACCCTTATGGCCAGAGCACAAACAAGAGTGAGTTGGCATCATCATATTAGGTAGCAGTTTCAACTGCTTCGGCCTGCTCTGCACTTACCGAGATGATCAGCCCATGGCAATGATCTACACGATCTGAATAGTTCATTTCCAAACGGTTATCATCAAATAAATATGCTAACAGGGGAGGAAAGTTATCACGGACAGATGCTGGTACATAATTGTTAGAAAACGGAAACAAACAAGTCGAAATTCCTGCCCTCTTACCAGTGCCATGCAAATTCTCACAAAAAAACAAGCATGTCCTATGGAAATGTCACAGGAACATTGCCCATCGTCACACTCTACAGGTTTCTATGGGGATGAAAGGAAAATGTCCCACAGCTTCCTCTTGGTTTTTGCTGCAGTAAAGTCAATATCACTGACATGATCGTATGTTACACACTTAACTCTACCTGGCAACAACCAGTTTGTCTTTTCTTCCGTGACAGTTTTGCCATCCCGAATCTTCACTGTAGCTTCTACAGCGAACAACATCACAGAAACGTGGGTGCAGGCTTTACACGGACCTGCCACGTAGTCGCAGTGTGCAGCTAAGATGTGTCCATCTCTCGCAGGTAGTATTCAAAGACTGAGTGGCTTGGCTTGGAGTCTTTGAAACTACATAACCTCTACTTAAAAGAAAGATACATCAGTTGTTACAATATAATTTATCATACTGGCCAAATGTTGCATTTACTATACAGTTTCAAGTAGTGGAATAATTATGACAATGTGAAACTTCTATTAACCATCCTAACTTCCCTTAGGGTAAAGCTAAATTTCCCGACACTTAGATCTACCAAACCAGCTTTGAATTAACCCGGGTTCACAGGCAGTTTAAAAAGATTATAACATACATTCAAATAAACATTGTACCATAAAATAAACTAGTTGTTATAGTCTATTCATCACATGGTTACACACAATTAAATACGTCACAATTTAAGCACTCACTTTGGCTGTCACGACATATAGTAGACTTCTTTCATGGACATCTCTTTATCCCAGCGCCAACCGGAAATAAATTGATTGTAAGCACCTAATGCTTTGTACGCTCGTTAATCCTCCATTGTATATGGAACTCGGAGAAAACACGTGGGTCCTCGTTTCCTATTCGATTTAACTTCGCATCGAATGGCATTCTGCCGATCACTACACGCTGTAATATTCTCCTTGTTCGATGCCATGTCACGGAAATGGTATAATTAAACTGCTACATAAGAAGATATTGGCTGACTCGCGCGTAAAGCTGTTTGCTGTGGCAGTTGATATCGCCAACATGGCCGCCCCCCGGAAAAAAGCGCTTATCGTGGCTTATCGGCGCATACCCTATATTGTTGCGATATATATATATATATATATATATATATATATATATATATATATATCACGTGACGATGTTTGATTACTGAAACTTAACCGACACGAGGGGAGCGGTTCACTAAGATTGATTAGTGACAGATCTTTAACGACACGAGGGGAGCGGTTCACTAAGATAAGGACGTCTTTAATTAAAGATGTCCTTATCTTAAGGTCGTTCTTATTTTTATAGGACACTTTTCTAAAGTTGTTTCTCTAAAAATATCTATAATTAAGGACAACCTTTTCGGCCTTAAATCTGTCATTAATCTGATACATTTTTCTATGATAATTGATTTATATGTGTACTAAAAAAGTAACCTCTGACGTCATGACTTTTATTGTCATCTGTATGACTATCTGTGCCTATTTCACAGCAAATCGTAAACTTTTGTGATATTATGGATCACACCAAGGATATTTTCGAGGAGCATCTTGCAGATAATGATGATGACAGCAAAGTTGTTACCAATTTAAACAATAAACTGTGCAAGCGTTTGAGAAAATGTCCTTGTCAAGAGCTGCCCTATTCTCGTTCATTTTTGTAATCCTCACATGTCAAAATAGATTGACAATTCGCTGAACGAACTGAATAGTTTTACTCATTATTACTTAATTTATGTAAATACCTATATTTATGTGAAATATTGAACAGCAGATAACTTAAATTTGATAATTTGGCATGATCATATAGGAATGCATGCTTACGACATAAGCATCTTTGATTGAATATGGTCATGTGATTTAATCACTAAATAAATAGATCTAATTATGTCGTCATAATAAAATCGATTTTTCACCTTTCATGAACGTAGATTTAACGAAGTCGTTGCATAGCCGAGCATCGGAATCGTCTCCGTGGCGCTAAAGGTCCGAGCACCGAATCCGTTATCTCTATCTTTTTTGAAATATGGCGTCTGAGCATAATACAGTTATATTTGTTATAAAGTTAGGTTGAGGCTTTAGATATTTTTGAAGATGTCCAACAAAAAGTATATCGAGGTGATTGTAAGACGTTGGCTCGGACGTTCGCGTCCGATCATCCGAAACCAGCCAAAATAGGCACAGCCTCCATGTTGGAGTGGTTGAGAACCCCTCCCCCACAACTCACAGGGGAGCAGTACGGAAAGATGGAGCCGAAATATCCTGAGGTTGGTCACTGCCAGAGTGTTTTACGTCCTCAGGGTGTCTTTAACGTCCCCCTTTATCTGTATCACCAGCATCGCGTCCGAGCATGGGAAAAATAGGTTTAAACAGGTTTAAAACAAGAGCAGGGATAGAGTTGGTGCTGAGAGGTCTAAATCTATTAGACGGTCAGATCCTTGTTGTAATCGGGAAAACAATAGCTCATGGTTGGTTAGATTAACATAAGGTTGATATACCCAAGCAGACAATTTAATTCCGGAATTATAATTGACGAGTAATTCCGGAATTGGAATTGCTTATTTAAAAGAAGTAATTGGAATTGATAAATTGGAATTGAAGTTTGCTACAAAGCAAATTTAATCCACAAATTAATTTACCATTTAATTTGTTAATTCCGAAATATTTCTTCCATGATAATTCTATTGGAATATAAACTATTCGGAGTAGGTATTCCAAGTAGGTACTCGGAGTTGGCGTATTCGGAGTACCTACTCATGGTAATAAATTGTATGTACAAAAGAGTAGGTAAAAATGGAATTGGGATTGATAAATTTGGAATTGAATTGGAATAGATCAATTTGACGTGGATTTGGAATTGGCTAAATGGAATTGACTCCATGTCTGACCCAAACAATGTTTTATCACTTTATCTGTCTATATAATTAAATGTATCTTCATACACACAACATAACCATATTGATATGCGTATATTTACTCAATACATTTTAATCTCATAGGATTGAACGGTGGATGTAACATTTTCATTTAGTATTGAGGACTTCATTTACTTAACTCTTGCCTTAATCAAATTAGTCCCCCATCTAGTAATGTGGTGTGTCCATGAACATATAACTACGCAGAAAACACATTTTCAACGCATATAGTTGGTTGCTAGATATATGTTAAGTATTGTCACGTATATGTATCATATTTTAAAGTATTAATGAATACATCAAATTTACTTTGTTCACTTTATGAGTCACAGAAGCGAAAAAACACTTTTTTATTGCCATTCATATAAGATTTATTTACATTCATATAGCAATTACTCTCCCTGGACATGCTGGACATATTAATGTCAAAACGGTACATTGTATTGTCATTCTTAATAAAGAGCAATTCATGTGTTCCGGGAAACAAATTAATGATTGCTATATTTTGTCGCATTGTATCATAATATTTTGAGAATTATCAAGCACTGTTTTCTGTTCAATGGTGATTCAGTTAGTGTTTGAGTGAGTGCATAAGTAAGTGATTGCATGAGGGAGTGTTTTATATAAGCTAATTGTACTATTTTATTTTATTTTAAATCTAAACCAAATCATGTTTACTTTTGCTAAAGATATTACAAAGTATTGTCAAACGAGCAGCTTATGACAGTATATGAATTTATGCTTATTATATGAATTTATGTCTATCATATTAGATGAGATAAAACAAATTCAGTTCAATGCATTTTGTTCATCAGACATGATGATTGATTTCATCATTTAGCACTGAAGCGACAGAATCAAGGATGTGCTACAACAATAAAAAGTGCAAAACAAAATGTTATGAAATATTTTCATAGTGTAAATCAGCGTTAAAGTCAGAACTCCCAAAACGTTACTTTATTACTTAGGGGGGCTTTATGATTTCTGGGTTTTGTTAGAAATTTCAAAAGATCATCAACAAGCTATTCCAGCAAAAATCGGTGATGTACATGTATATGTATTTGTATGTATACCTCTTTATGGTATTTTTTATTTATTTGGAGACGTTGTGTCTTGTTGGATGAGTTCTGTTAATAGATACTAGTTTATATAACAACAAATTTAAAATCTTACATGTGTCTATATGTATAACCTTTATTTAATACTGACTCTTTTTACTGGTCATATTTATTTCTTGATTAGTTTAGTTTACTAGTTAGATGACATAGAGTCCTACAATAGGTTTTTAAAATCATTTTCTTTGACTTTAGACACTAGCCAATCATGGAAGTGAAGCTACTCTCCTGTTGATGGATCTGTTTCGTTCTTGTGAGCGTTTATTATATTTAACAGAAACAAGGATATTGATGAAAGAGACCATTAAGATTGGCCGTTATTAAACGTGTAAGAAACCAGCAAATGTTCAATGGAAACAATATCTTATGAACAAGCATAATTAAGTTGAGTAAAGTAAAGTTCATGATCACATAAACATGTATAATGATTGACAGATTTGATGTTATATGGTTTTGACCTGCGTCTTCAATGCTAATAAATTGTTTCTATTTGATGAAGTGACACAAACATCCTTACGACATTATCTCCACATAGTTGTAGCTGAGAGTTGTGTTAATCCAGCAAATTGTTTAAATCGTGACCTTTCTAATAAAAATCACTAGGACTGACGTGAAATTATTAAGTGGACGTTATGACAGTACGTTTTCTCTGCGTATGACAACAATCCTTATTATCACCAAAACAACACTATTAATCTGTAAACCCAATCAGATGATAGTTAGATGAGAAACGTTCTCGAGTGGTGTGTTTAGCATTAGGGTTATTTGGGGATTAGGGTTAATTTATGGGCCATGTTTGGGTACGTTATGCATATAGGAATCAAAACCTCGGGTGACTTTCATAATAACAAAATAGAACACATGTTTTGGGTAAGTACACTCATATTGGCTGCAGAGATTAGTGACATTTTCGTCCTTTTTATAAGATTTGTTTCTTGAGTGAGTGAGTGTCACACTGTTTTTTGTCGTTGTAATAATAGAGATGGATTGAGATGATAACAAATTACAATTCTACACACACACACACACACACACACACACACACACACACACACACACACACACACATATATACGCATACACCACTCTACTGTGATTCATATAATTATAGACTCTAGTTAATAACATGTTATGCCTCAAACCTCAAACTGCATCGTTTTTGTTGAGAAAGAAGTATAACAATGACAACAGCAATAATAATACTAATAATAATAATAATAAATAATAATAATGTAACAAAGATCAATAATCATACTAGCAATAACGCCATATATATATATATATATATATATATATATATATATATATATATATATATATATATATCGTAGTAGATATATCTTGTATTTGCATAGAAGTTCGATGTTTATTAGCAGTAACTCCACCAAATATCATATATGCAAATTTTATTTATAATTAGTCCCCGTGTTGAAGTAGCGAAATACAAGGTCATATGCGATTCCTTAATTTGAGATAAATGCACATGTCGGTCCTAGTCATTGTGCTATTTGATATATATATATATATATATATATATATATATATATATATATATATATATATATATATATATATATATATATATACACGACACACACATCACTTTCGATGAATAACTTATTTGAATTAGACCCATTTCCGAGATGGAACTCCTATTATTTTTAAAGCCCTTCATCTGTAACCAAAACACTACTTCCCACTGATAACTATGAGCTCTTATTCAAAGCGACAACAATTGATTTCTTCACATAATAAATACCAGTCAATATTATCAGCTCTTTATCTACCTGACCTATTAAAAGGTGAATAACGGATTAGGCCATTATTAATTAGACGACTGTTAATTGAAATAGACAATTGATGCTCACAAGTCTGTCTTACCGGTAGTTTATAGAGAGTAAGGTGTGTACATTACACACAGAGGGAACTTAAGACCGATCTGTTGAAATGTCTCTTCTTTACAGCTGACATGTTCTGATAGCGCCTTAATACAATTCAATGTCATGTGAATGCCATGTTATATACCTTTATGACTCAGCCCGTAGTTATACGTCAAAGATTCGTTTATTGCTAGAATATTTCCTTTGTTTTATAATATTTCATTCGTCTGATTTTAGCCGACATTTATCAGGTAATTTCTAAATATTAACTGCTCTGTCGATTTACGACTATAAATAATCGGGTCACAGACGAAATGCAAATGATCTTCCGCTTGACTTGGCATTGTAAAAATTAGTTTCATGACACAATCATATGACGTACGTAAATGTTGTCTGGTTAGAACTACTGTGAGCACAGAGAATATGTAATATATATTGTTTTATAAACTGACACGGTTAATTCAGACCAGGCGCTTATTTTTTCTCTCTCACTGGAACGTGTTTGGTGTATGTTGTATATGTCTGATCCATATCGGAAAATATTGTATTATTGGCATTCTAAAATTACTACTCAGTTTATGGGTGGATTAATTGTTTCAGTAGTAACAGTAGTATTTATATAGATACCCATCAACCTAACATTTCTTCGTCATTCCTACTTCATATATTTGACCAGGATTTAGTGGAAGCTCTCTCCAAAAGCGTTGGCGGTATAAACGTTACTAATCGTTCGTATAATAATCCTTTTTGTTGCGCATATGGCGTTCTCTTATTTAGCCCAACAGCAACTGGTCTACAAACATTTTAGACACTGCAGAAAGGGAGATAAATGGGTACACACTAAGTTGATCGAAATCCCTTTTTAGTAATAATTCAATATCATAAAACAATATCATATCACTGTTTAGGTGACACGATTGTTGATAATGACTAAATTACCAGAAGTAAAATTGTATGTCAGAATAATGGTGTTTGATGAAGGCGGATATTTGTTTTTGATGATAAGTTCACCGAGGAATGTAAAAATCAACTGTACGTTTTAATTAAATATTACATAATTATTGATTGTATACATGATCTCCTAGATAGTTATAATACAGCTAATAGACAGATGGTACATATGTTGTAGTTATTATTTTTTAAACTGTATTTTTCGTTATATTCTAGTGAAAGTTTACAATATTATATGATGATGAGTTACGTATTTTACCATGTTATGTTGTACTTCCTTTATAGGGTGGGGGGGGGGGGTGTATAAAAATAAATAATAATATTCAGACTCAAACGTTATTCATGCTTGGATCGATCTTAAATGGTAATAATTAAAACAATAATAATAGTAATAATAGGCAAACCACGCGCGATCACATCCTGAACTCCTCACTCACCTATTTCACGTACACGCAAATAAACACACATATAAATGTACACATGCACATATAAGCACGTATGCACGCACACGCACAGACACACATACACAGACACACATATAGATAGATAGATAGATAGATAGATAGAGAGAGAGAGAGAGAGAGAGAGAGAGAGAGAAACAACCAGACACACATATATAAAGGAATTTTTATATTTAATCACTGTAGGACTAATCATTGTTATTACCAGTATATTATATCGACGAAGTGTTATACAATTGTACATCTAAGATATCAGTCCTTAAGTTCAGTCTTATATCGGTTTATCTCAATCTGATATTATTAATGTCGTCTATTGTATCACTTTATGGTGACAAGGTTAATGGATACTCAGGTTAATCACTTTTTGATTAGTGTATGTTTTAACAAAAATTAGGTTAATAGAGCTCACAGTAATGGATCTTGGGTTGGTGGATCTGAAATTTGTAGATCTCCGAGTAATAGCAAGACGTGCTAATGGATTTAGATTGATCGTGAATAAATTAGGCTAATTCCATAATGTCAACAACAGGTAATGGATGTCTGTGTGCGTAGAAAATGAGGAGTACCTAGTACGTGGTATAATAAAGAAAAAGCCTACAGTTATGTACACGCACGGAAACAAGCATGCCTTCACGCATACACTCATATATACACGCGTGCGCACAAATACACATCTATGTGGGTGTCGTCGTGACCAGACTGTTAACGCGGTGGGCCACAGTTCTCCTAGTACCCGGATTCAAATCCCGACCCAGCTCAATCTGAAGGGTGTTTCATCTTTCACATCGCACCATGACGTTTGGAGGTCGTTTGGTCCATTTAGTCTGTCGTGTGCACAGAAGTAACCGCAAAACACCAACAACTATAACATCACCAATACCACCAACAACAACAATAATAACAATATTATACATTCAGAATTAAGAATTAATCTATTGTCTCCTGTTTGTCTTAAGAACTGACCAATAGTGTTATCGAGCACCCCACATTATCACCATTAATGGTATCAGTATCTAAATATTTCTGGCTCACAACAATGACAATGCCGAGATGAAAAAAACCCATAAAAACTAGCGAACTATACAATAGAAACACAAGGAACCAATATGCGGGGTTCTGTTCTGACGAACCCAAAACAACCATCGTGATACTATTGACTACAAGGACACAATGACCGCATACGGTTCAGAGATCCGCACCTCAACGCGACATCTGACAATAACAAAACAACAGCGTATCCGGAGCTGGTAGTCATTGGGTGCGAGCACTTTACAGACTGGGGGGGGGGCGGCTGTGAGGCGGCTTCGCCATCAATAGTACTACAGTGATGTTCCGTGATTATCATTTCTTTTTGATACATCGATGTCCAAGGTTTTCAAGCGTAAAAACGCCCCACGCGGGCCATCCACTGGCAAGGTTGTCAAGGGACTTGGCGTCGAGTTAGCAAACAAAACGTTTTATTCGCGTTATGCAGTTCTTTATCGGAGACCCTAGGTGTGGGCCGATGCGATTGTTGTTATGGTACAATATTAGTCGATATGTTCATTATATGTGGTATGATGCCGCACACAGTTAACATAGGTACATCAAATAAATCTTCAAAGGAGGCTAATTTCCGTTCGGTTGTTATATAGAAAACAGTGAACAGTGGCAACATTTCTCCTCGTGAAGACATCTCGTGAAGAAACGTAGTGAAGACGTTACTAGGGAGGGGAGTTCTTATGGTGCAGTTGGTAACCAATGGTAGACAATCAGGTCGTGGAAACGAATCTCAGTAGTGCACTGTTTGTGGGATGTTTCAGCGCCTCGCCACGAACGTCTCATTTCTCCATGGCATCATCTGGGCGCCTCCATAGTCTAGCGGTAGCGTGCTGGACCACAGATCACACCACCACCCGTGTTCGAATCCCGGCGTGGGCATATCTGAAGGTTGTTTCGTCTTTCACTTCGTCTCATTACCTTTGAAGATCGCTCGGCCCATTTAGCCTACCTTGTGCACAAAGGTGGCCGTAAAACATCAATCATCATTATCATCATCATCCATGGCATCATCTGTATGTCCCAGATGTGACATTTCAAAGCGAATCTGTTATTCGCATTATTCTAAGCTAGTCAATCAACCACCCATTTAGCCTACCTTGTGCACAAAGGTGGCCGTAAAACATCAATCATCATCATCATCATCATCCATGGCATCATCTGTATGTCCCAGATGTGACATTTCAAAGCGAATCTGTTATTCGCATTATTCTAAGCTAGTCAATCAACCACCCATCCGCCCACCCACCCACCCACTCTAAATAAAGCTTATCCATTCATCCAACAATCCATCCAGGAATCCGCTCATTGATCCAATTTAATGATTACTCTGGCCGCCCAATCAACCATTGAATAAACCACCCACCCAACAATCAAGTCACCCACCAAATAATCCCTTCACTCAAACATACAGTCATCTAGTCCTAAAATCAATCACCCAGTTAACCAACAATTCAATAACCAATTCCAAAACCAATCAAATACCCATTATGTCTTTCAATACTTCGCAACCACCAAGTTCTCTGTTTGTATAAATCTGGTGTTCTTTTTAAATGTCAAAATTGTTATTTATCTAATTGTACCTTACGTTTTATCACCTTATTGTAGACATTGAAGATAAATGTTTGTAGATCAATAAAAATGGATAAAGCTCTAGCGTGTTTATGTAAGTGTGTGTACAATATATATATATATATATATATATATATATATATATATATATATATATATATATATATATATATATATATACCCACATGTATTCAGTATATACATGTCTGTGGTTGTTCACACACACACACACACACACACACACAACACACACACACACACACTACACACACACACACACACACACACACACACACACACACACACACACACTCTCTCTCCACCACACACACACACACACACACACGCGAAGTCATGCTGGTATATACACTTAAAGAGTTTAATAACATGTCGAAGTAGAGGATCAGAGGTGAACGTCGATTAGAAATGACATCAATTAGAAGATGAGTAATCGCTTAATACGATCAAAGCCAATATATGAACTGATCGCTGGCGCTGAAGGCACCAATACCCCCCCCCCTCCCACCGACATTCGTCGCCTTACTTAAACGTGATCCGGTGGCGGTCATTCGTCGCTGGTAGCTAATAGCATTCAATCTGGATTACGTTACAAAAGAAGGAGAATTATCCCATTAACGCTGTGTTCACCGAAAATCTATAAATATATTAATATTAGTCACATATGTCTGTATCGACCAGTAAACCACTGAGTGTTAACAATTAACACGACAATAGGCCGCTTCTTACAGAATATATAACCCTTGGAATATGTCTCTCGGCCTAACTCCCTATGTGTCTATGTGCGCGTGCGCGCGCTTGTGTGTGTGTGTTGGCGTGTGTTTTTGTCCTGCGTAGACCGAGCAACAAAGATCACCGACTGTGCCATTGAAGATCCCCATTTCTCCCGCTATTTGAACACAACCTTCGGCCACAAAGGCCTCCGTTTGTTTCTCCAACAAAGAACGCGACGCTGCTGGCCCAAAGATAGGAGACACTTCACCCGCCAGGTGGCGACGCTTTCTTCTTCTGTCTACCACACAACGCCGGCTCGGGCGGATCGGACTTTACGACGAAAACAGAAACCCATCAACAGCGGCACCCGACAGCGGGTAAATAAAGACCACAAACGGCGTGTAAACACACACCAGGCGGCGAGGGAATCGATTAATATTGTCAACCGGCTCTAGGACTTGCGCCGAAGATCGTTAAGTAACCGACACCTACTCCAGTGTAACCATCGAGTGAAGAATTGTTGAAGCACTTCGAATTAACCGGCGTTTAAGAGACCCGCAGCTGCCAGCCAGGAAATATTGCCGGGGGAGGGAGGGAGCGGGCGAGGTTGGATTGGGCGACGGTGAGTTAGACCCAAAAGTGGCTGGATTATAATGCCAAGGGTCGTCCTGTCCGAGTGGATTAGGCTCAGCTGAGCGTCGCCGATATAAACACACACGTATCTCGCGACGATACCATTTACCGGGTGTTATTAGCGACAGCTTACGTCGATCATGTCTCGCCACTTCAAAGTCACCGAATCGGAAAGATCTCCGATTATAGTGTCCGCCTTGTGGAAACAAAAGGTAAGTCGCGGCTCGGATTTTGGAATCATAACTTTTTCTGCTCGGGTCGGGTACAGGTGTGTGTATTCGGCGTCTCTGGTAGCCGTCGGAGCGAAAAACCGTACGTCGTATGTTACGCCTAGTTTTGAATGACACTAGATTGAAAATAACCACCGGCGTAGACGGCATTTAATTGCTACAAATATTTGTACGACGGAGAAAGTTCGGAGAAACTAAAAATAAAATCGCCGTAAAGTAGAGAATTTTCGACAATCTGTTTAAGTCTGAATCTCGTGTACATTATATTATATTGCTCTAATTAAGTTTAGAACAGTTCAAGGTCGTTGTCTTCCTTCCTTCGTTGACCTTGTTTTCTACTTCGATCTCGATTGGTTTCCGGATACGTTATCTGTCCCCTTCTCGAGGGATAAAATGTCCCCATCCGTTGGCCAAAGGACAACAGTTTAATTTATTTTCGGTTTACCACATTTCTCTTGATTGCTCGAGCAATTTTTACAGATATTTTATTTCTCCCTTTTTGTATTACGCGATATTCGTAATAACCCAGCTAGCTAGCCATTACGTTTACAGTGCAGTGAGTGATCAGATTATTTCGCTGTGTGAGGGATGTTTCTGATGAGGCCGCTCAAATATTCGAGGTGTCATCAGCGTTGACGGCTGAAGAAATAACTTAGTCATTTACTGACTACTAATAACCCGTCCGTCGTGTTCTAAAATTTAGTTTAGTTGTCACTGTATGTCAATGTCCTCGGAGTCGGCAATATACCTATATCAAGCGTATTCTAGACAGGACAGAGAATTTCGGGTTATTTTAGGCTTCGTTCAGTCAACAAGGTTGATAGAAATTCAGGCTAATAGAGAGCTAGTATACCAACAAAAACATTTCCCACTCCACTATGATTACATAAGATTATATGTTTCATGCAAGCGACAATAAATGGAACATCTCCCCACATAAATTCCCAGAAAATTGGATTTTCCTTATGACATTGTACCAATCTCAGGTCATTTCAGCCAGTGCAGGATCCGATAACAACACCTCCCTCAACATTCATGCCTATAATTATACTGAATACGCTTGTGTCGGCGTAACGGCACAAACGTCGGGATCCTAGGAAGTGGTCCCGGTTCGTCTTATCAAAAGGACACGCCTTTCCTTACTAGCCGATAGCGCCCCGGCCAAAAGCCATTAACGTACACTTGTTGTCTCCCGTTCAGGTAAACCTGGAGAGAGATCTGCGGATTCTCGAGTCCAACAAGCAGCTGGTGGTCAACAGGATCACGCTGAACCAGAAGATCATGATCAAAGCGTTCAAGAAGAAGCTCCACCAAGCCAAGCTGTCGCGAGCCCGGATCTTCGGAGACCGAGAGGCTGAGAAGATCCTGCGGAACAGATCCGACCTGACGAACAGCCAACTCCACACGAACCTCGGCTTGGACGCCGAGGACGAAGAAATCCTGAAGAAGATCTGGAACCGAAGCAGACGAATCCCGAACGCCGACGACGCCGAAAGCAGGCGTCTGGCGAGAAGGGCTACGTTTACAAAGAGCGCCCCCATCGGCAGAAAGCGAACAGCAACAGATAAGTCTCCAGACAATGATGGAAGAGAGGTTTGTCTTTTTGGCCGATGACAGCTTCTTATGACACAAATCCTGATAACTGTATCTCGTTCTACTGATGAAATTACTTCCGGATTAGTTTCACGCTATTCCTGCGCGTAACTTGCATTCTAGATAGTTCGAAGAATGAAGACTGTCGTAATTAGTAGTACATTGATTGTTTACATCGTTTGGGATTCAGATCCAGATTAAGGTTAACGTGATACGACCATTCTAAGGGTATTGGTGTTAAATGCGAGTGAAATCGTCATAGTTAAAGTTTCATGTTTATGTGAAAATTTGGCGAAATTTGGTTGTGTGAAAACGTACATACGCCATGACGTATTTACCTCATCAGGGATTGGATTGTCATGATTTATTCTTTAGAATTAATTTCATATTTATATCACCTTATTGGCTAATCAGAAGCTGACTTGACGAGAAGATGTAGTGATTCATAAGTGGTTATTCCTTGTGTGTATGTGTGCGTGCATGTGCGTGCGTGCACGCGTGTTATAGAAAGTTAATCATAGCAACGCGAATTACTGCACCACACTTACATCCATACTTGTTTCTATTTATCAGATAATAGCTCGTCGTCCACAGACCGTATGTACGATCCATCCAGCACTACACAGCAAGCAAGCTATGTACATGTGTACTGGACAACGACAACAGCAACAACAACAACAACAACAACAACAAGTACAGGCTGATAAACGGACAAAAGAACAACATTCTGATTCTCCATCGACTATGACAGGTATCACAAAGTTGTACTTAACTTCTACTTGTTAAAATAGTAAATAAATATGTAAATATTGTAGATTACCTTACACTCGTATCCACGTTGGCGCATTTTTGCGACAGACTATAGCTCAAATCAGGGGGTTGTTTTTGTGTGAGCAATGTTTCATCCATCAATAAACGACTGTTTTCATTCCCTAGCCAGTACTACCTCTGCCTCGTGTACCAGGTAAGGCCCACGCTAATGCTAAACAAAGAAATCGATCGTCCACCATATAATCTATTCCTTTTGTTGTTTTACAGCCATTTTTGTGCACTTGGTGAGCTAAATTGGATAAATGCAGTGCTCCATATACCTAGAAAAATCAAAGGCTTAGCTTAGTATGATGGATGTTTCATCTTTCACTTCGTATGAATGCAAGTGGGCGTAAAAAGCAACATTTCATATTTCAGTGAAGTGTTTGAAAAGCGTACAATTATAATACCGATGTAGAGTGTTTAATGTCTACACGAATGCCTTAAGGTTAAAACTATAGAAGTTGATATTTTACCACCAGTTTTATGATAGGCTAAATCGGCCGAGCGACCTAGAAAGGTAATGTGTCGAAGTGAAAGATGAAACATATTTCAGGCATAGTCCAGCCAGAATGTGAACCCCGGTACTAGATGTCCGTAGCCACACACACTACTAGTTTGGCAATGAAGCAGTCCAATAACCTGAATAGAGCTAGCTTTAAATATATACAGTAATTGGATGAGTATATGACGAATTAAAATATGGTTTCTTCTGACGTTCACATTCGTCTTATTCGAATTCCATTTATTTCTCTTGTTGAAGCTGCGACGACAGATGGCTGCTCAACGAAACAGAAACACGCATGCACAAACGAGCTCGCCGTTTCCGGCATAAATCAACAAACCGGATGTGAATCGTCCACCCTGTCACCGATCAACGACCCCGGAAGTATTCAAACGACCAACGTGACCGTCGATGACCACAAAGACCAAGATCCAGATGAGACGTCGTCGTTGATGGAGGATGGCCATCGAGCGGAGACGATCCCGACGACGACGACAAACAATGTCTTTGATCAGGACAACAAATATGGTCGACTGTTGGAGATACAACGAGAACGAGTTAAGTCGGCGAACTACGAACGTCGGGTGAGTGAGTTGTGTCGTACCTTGACTCCGTACGTCGTACAGAAGGATTATGTCGTTCAGGATTACTACCAGTACTGCATGGTGCAGGATTCTAGGGCGGTCAGGGGTAATAAGGTCAGCGGTTTTCGGACGCCGGTCGTCCAGGAGGCCGAGATACGGAGGTCGATCGGCAATCTGGATATCCGGAGCATGACGCTAAAACGACTTAATTATAACTTTGATGCCGGGGCTGAGAGGAGGATGAGTCGTTTTGGTGTCAGCTGAGAGCTGTTTGAGGTAAAGGGGTTCCCGAATTGTTGTTGGTTGGCTACTCTCTCTCTCTCGTGCGTGTCTTAGGAGATGACTACAATGAGGCTACGCGGAGCGAACATTTTGTCATTGAATCCTCAATTCCTCACTGACACAATTACGGACTAATAGAATGACTGATTGACACACTGACTGACTAACTGACTGACTCACTGACTGACAGACTCACTCACTAGCTAGCCCAATCGCTCGCCCTAGCAAGGCCGCATCCAAATGGGGATAAACATCAGGATTCATAGACAGGATCACACACATTATGTCGAAATTAGGTTAATGGGACCAATAACCTATAACATGGCAGTGAATCCTGACAGTGGGATTATACTATAATATTTATCTTGACAGCAATACCTGTCTTTAAGTCTAAAAGTGTTACGTTGTGATACACCTAACATATAAGTGTATGCGCATGCATGCGTGTGTTTTCGAAGATGGGGGATTGTGTATCCCATGCGTCAATGTATACCTAGCTACATTTCGGACACATAGTTTAAATACAGTGTATGAAAATAGAACACACCTTTATGTAATCTGCTTCTTGTGAGCTAAAGTTTTTATCAACTTGCCGTGCATTTATATCGATATACACGTATATACGCATTTATTAAATATTATACAAACGAAGTAGAACAAAATATAATTTTTCTGAGTAATGAAACTATTGTATTGCCTGTTACTTTGATTGCTAAATATGTGAGAATAAATTATATACAATTTTAAATGTTTTGTTCACTACATAAATACCTGTTTTTACTCGTTGGAGCGGAACAACTAAAACCAGAGAGCTTAAATATAGAGAGGCGTTACTCTTGCCGCGCCATGTTGAATTTTGAACCAGTGGCGCCTCCAGCGACCGGAGGTATTTCTCAGATAAACAAAGCTCTCTGGTTGTCCACATGTGATCGTTGTACATGTGTGCGATGGTTGAAATGAATTGCCAATACTAGTACTATATGTTACATGATCACATACTCTTTTATTAATAAAAACTTTAATTGTGCACACATGATATTGAAGGAAACGAAGCTCTGAAACTGTAAATAAATAATTAAGTGATTTCACAGCCCAGTCACTTAATTAATTCATAGCCTACAATTTGCGATCACTTGACAGCTG
Organism: Paralvinella palmiformis; assembly: GCA_025642065.1. Lineage (NCBI taxonomy): Eukaryota > Metazoa > Annelida > Polychaeta > Terebellida > Alvinellidae > Paralvinella > Paralvinella palmiformis. The sequence goes on from JAODUP010000048.1 coordinate 813,591, forward strand.
ATCAGAAAATAATTGAACGTGGTTTAGGTTATTTCACAGCTTTGTGCGTGGAAGGCGTAGTTTTTTTAAATGAAAACAGTTAGGTATATATGAGGTAAATGCATACAAACATACTTTCATCATGTCTGTTTATCATAGTCCATAAATTTTTATTTATTTGGATATAGACATATAATGATATATCAAGCTATTATAACGCAACCATAACACAATTCACCATATATTAATCATATCCATTTATCATATATTAACTAAAAAATTATAAGTTCATTTAAAGTCTACACCTCAATAATATAGACCATGCAATATAGGCCTGCCAGCTGAAGAACAAAGAATATACATGGAATATTAACAGTGTTTATGTTTGCGTTAATATGTTAGAGATAGAGAAATTAGTACTTTCATACAATATAAGCGGCATCAAATCTCTTGTGTCACGGGTTCATCTATAGTTACACTCAGTCATTTGTTATCAAATGGACAGAATAATCCAAATTGCTTCCAGCTCTAAACAACCACTACTACAAAAATATGACATTTAGTCCAGATCAGTGAACTGTTTAAAGTTAGACAGAATATACCCAGATATGTAATAGACACACGCATTGACTACTGTAACAGATAAGACCAGTAAATCTGTAACCAAGATATTGGCCTGTTTACATGGTATCTCATCATCATAGAACTTCAAGGACTGAAACAGAACAATACCTTGTAAAATAATGACTTGAACCAAGTGCATACACATGTTTTCCTTTTTTCAAGTTGGTTAAAGAATTTGATTTGATATGCATTTAAGTTATGAAGAGAAATAATCCAATTAAAGCACATGAGCTGAACATTCAGGTACTGATTCAAGTGATGGTAATCCTTTTTTGTATTAAGATATGAAATGAGCTGACAAAATTTCATGGGTTTGGTGCCTTGTTTCTTATTTAATTAATTTTATAATACCAATCTTCACCATTAATATTTATAAATATTAATTACCACCACAGCTGGTCCTGTCTCCTGTATAGGTCTCCTATCTGTTAATACCTTCCTCTTTGATTTCAGTGGATGCATGCGGTGGATTTGGTATATCAAAAATAGTTGGAATAGCATTCTAGATAAGTTGTCTGGTTCATGAATTCCGTTTCAGTGAAATGCATATCATACATTCTACAATTAGTATTCAAGTAATTTAAATCTTTCCTCATCATATATCTGAACGACAACAACTAATAACCCATCTTTTACTTCTGTCAATAGAAAAATAAAATGTTTCTACCACTAGTTGAGGTATTTAATAATTAATTTCATAACATTTAAATTATAAATAGAAGTCCATATATATCAATAAGTACCAAATGCTTACGTTTAAAAATAAATATGGATGCAGGTGATCATGTAAATACTCAGCTACTTATAATTATTGTAATTAGGGAAAAATTATCTGATTATAGTAATGTAATTTTAGAAGTCCAATTATATTATTAACAATAATAAAGTAAAATATACCTCCCGCCCATAACATCTTCAGTGGCTCCAGTACATGTAACTGTAAGCTTATGTATATCTTACATACCCATTTTGTGATTAATAGGTTGATATTGTTCAATAAAATTTAATCAGATTTTGTCTGAAACAAATATAGATCTAGATAGATCTTGTTTGGGCCTACTGCTTTGGTCATGCCAAGTAGGGGTGTCTTCTTCAAATTGTTATGCTTATTTTTTAAATATCCTTTATTTAAAAAAAGCCAGAACATATAAAATGTTTACACTAGCTTTCATTTCCTTTCGGGGATGTCTTTATTTGTGCATACTTTTCCTGTTACTGCAGCCTAAAGCGGCGCAGAATAAACCAGCGCCATTAAGCGCCATGTTAACGAAGGGAGCTGTCCGTGACAATCTACCTCCGGTCGCTAGGGCTCTGGCGCTCCATGAATTCAAAATGACGTCCCTTGTTAAAACGCGAAGTAACACGTCTTGGTATAAATAGTCTTTGCTAAAACCAGATGGGCGGTGGTGGCTCAGCGTGGTTTAGGTAGCACACTAAAACTGGGAAATCCTCGGTTCGAGAACCTCTTCAAGCTAATAATCTTTCAATAAAAGATCCCCCCTGGCGAAGGGATGGTGGTGCTGAATTGTACAGGCCGATGCCATGGATTAGGCAGAGTGCAGATGAATATTACCAATTAGGCCTAAAATACAAATTCTGTCGGTAAGGTTGATATAGGTAGGATGTGTTTAGTTATTCGAGCTCAGAATGAAGCTGAGGTCAGCATCTGTCGAAATATTTTGATTAATAGGTTTGTTTTGAACCGCAGATAAAATTATTACTGAGTGTAAACTGTGAAAGCAAAGTAGTTGTCTTGTATATATATATATATATATATATATATATATATATATATAACTTACCGTAGATTAATACGCACGTGTTGTTTACTACTAGTTGTGGTCTCGTACTGTACTTTTTGGTAAGTAGCCCATATATGTAGGTCGATGTATGTTTTGTTTATTTTGTTTCGCACACACGCATGCACGCACGCACCCAATATATATATATATATATATGTGTGTGTGTGTGTGCAAATTAATAAACTATTAGATAGATAGTGCATACATTCATACATACGTAACATAAAAAGACTAGATTACAATAGAAAATGGCATTAAAAAATGACTAGATTACGGTAGCACAAACATTTGTTATGACAAACAAATATATAAAGAATTATCCCACTGGGGCCACATGTCTTAACCATCTGTTGGTATTAATTCAAGTAACAATATTATTTTTAGATGACAACAACCTCTCTGACAAATGTGAAATATGCCTTACACGTCCGTGCTTCATATGTATCAATTGCGTTGATTGCAAACATAGAACTGGCGGTATCGCGCCTACCGTAACCTAATATATTACGAAACACATTCTTATACGCTACTCACAATTTGGATATACTCGACATGGAGTAGTCACACCATAGTTCAGAACAATACAAATTTAAACAATATCATTCAAGAAGATGGAGCTTCATCTTTTGCATACAATACGCAAATTTACGTAGAATACTATTTGAGCTTGCATATAGGCATCTCAACTGGCGACTGATATCTCCGCGTCATTAAAATTGTTATTGAGAACAACAACGAGATATTTTATGGATTCTGTGTATACAAAGTCAGGGTTAGTTAGGCTTAATGAGGGAATTGACAGTTTGTACATTTTAGGAAGCATAGTCATGCACATAGATTTAACTGGATGATATATTATATCGTGTACAACAACATATTGGGGACATACATTAATAAGTTTCTGTAGACCAATGGCGGACGGGGCCAATAAACACATGTCGTCTGCACACAAAAAGTAATTTACACACGTACTATCAATGTAACAACTAACTTGCGTATCAGCTAATAGTGTACTGATGTCGTCTATACACAAAGATAATAATCTCGGAGATAACATTCCGCCACATCGGACACCATTACTGGTTTTAAAATACACCGAAGTTGACGTACCCCATTTTAAACAAAACTCTTGTCAGCTGTACCAAATGCCTAATGATCTAACAACCGACAGAAACATCTTAAAGTCCTCGACCCAGTCGCAGGGAGCTGCGGCCTCGCCTGACTCCGTAGCTCCGTTAAAAGGATAATCTTTATTGTATTTTATTTGGCGCTCCATATTATAGAAACGTTGCACTGTTTTATCAGCAACTGCTGATATGTTGCTAACAAGGCCATCATGTGTGTTAACGCCGTGGTATCTGATATCACTAGATCAGGTTTGGAATCTGGCTCACCATAATCACCATAATACTTTGAATCCCTCGATGTGAAATTGTCAAGATGTTCCGTTCTTCATTTGGTGATTGCACAGCGAGACGTTTACGGATGTCACTGTTCTGCTCACTCTCATAGGAATCAAGGAAAACTGCCCCCCCCCATTCAAAGTCACTCGCACTTGAGTTTAACTAACTGTTCAACCACAAATCACGTTGACTACGACCAACTGTCTGTTGTAGTTTTATAAGTTTTCCTCTCACTGACAATATTATCCCCCCCCCTGCCGTTTCGCCATATCATAATAAGATGTAAATATTTCTTGCATCGAATGATTATGAATATTATACACATTTTACCCGCATTATGGCGTTTTCCAGAAAAATAGTTAATCAAAAGTGATATGATGATAAATATTTAATAACTCCTATTAATAGTCGATCTGACTTTTGTCGAAGCAGGTTACATTCTGGAGCTTTAGGCTGTAAGCAAAACCTTTAAGACATTGAATGTTTAAAATATAAGAACTGTATGATTTTGTCATCACGTACCTAGAATGACATAAGGGCGCCTCCGTGGTCTAGCGGTAGCGTGCTGGACCACAGATCACTACCACCCGTGTTCGAATCCCGGCGTGGGCATATCCGAAGGTTGTTTCGTCTTTCACTTCGTCTCATTACCTTTGGACGTCGCTCGGCCCATTTAGCCTACCTCTGTGCACAAAAGTAGCCGTAAAACATCACTCATCATCATCTAGAATGACATCCTAAATTTCCACGATGTCAGACGGGTATGTTCGGTATCTGTCATAATCAAGGCCATGTACACGTGCATTCGGTTATTCCGACATTCTTTGTTTTGCGACACGCGCTCGTTTGATGTGATATGTTCGGATTATCTATGTCTGACTGTATATGTAAATGAGATCCCGATGTCACTAAATAGTGATGGCTTAAAGTTTTCCGTTATCATTCCATATTTTCGGAATACCGACATGCCAGCTACATGGTATAAAGCAGCTAAATAACACGTAGTGTACGTTCGTTACGTATCGCGACGTGTTTTTACGTGTGTATTACGTGTCGATAGCGACGTGTTAAAGCGTTTATCACCGGTAATTTTCAACACGTACATTTTACGTAAATACTACGTGTGCACTTAGCAACTTCACGTTATGATGATCCTCATGGTCGTGTAAACACAAAATATTTCCCATGATGCATCGAAGCCAGGAAGTGACGACATTTTTCATGTTTGTTGATGTCTTTAATTTGGCGGTTTCATCGAACCTCTGACAAATCCATGATAATCGATAGGGATATTAAACAATATGTTAACAATATTAAGGTGGTAATTAAGTGAATGTATATATATATATATATATATATATATATATATATATATATATGGGAATCCGGACAAAATCCCTGAATAAACCTCCTAAGCCGAGGAAAAAATAATATTAAAATCCGCTCGTCTTGAATCTACTTAAAATTCAAACTGCGGAAAAAAGTTCCTTTGCCATTATCTAGTCATCCTTTTTGTAATCGTTACAGGCTAATATAATCAAACTGTATTTGGTTAATAAATACATTTATGAGTATTGATTCAAATGTCATGATTATCATTATAGACTAGAGCGAAAGAATATATATTTCATAATGAAACAACAACTGTAGAAACATCCTTTGATCACTGTCGAGAAAGAACAACTACCCTGTAAGAGGAAGCTAGGATACCATAAAATCTACCAAGGTTATGTCACAGATGAGTAATTATGTATTTGATTATAAGAGGAAAAGTTCTGTTAAATTATAAATACTTATCTGAGGAGAATTCTTGACTTCCTGCATGTTGTCAGTACATAGTAAATAATAAACTCTTCATTTCAATCTATTGTTGTTCAAATGAGGGATCCTTAATTTACAAGTTAATTATTACATGTATTCAGGGTCATCTGTGGAACAGGAGGAGAGGAAAGAAGATGGTGCACCTGCTAATGCTAGCGAATGAGAAGAGTTCAAATTTCCATGTTCAAAATATAATGATGATACTGTTGTGTGTGATAATAACACACACACACACACACACACACACACACACACACACACACACACACACACACACACACACACGCACACACACACGCACGCACACACACACACGCACGCACGCACACACACACACACACACACATGTATACTTATTTTTTCAACGTATTTGGCTTGATTGGTGCCACTTTGTACTCACTGTTTCTCAAAGAAAATGTTATGTTAAACCTTTGGTAATGGTGTCAACAATAAGCTAGAATGTGCAATTAAATTTGGACCCTGGTATTTAATTGGCCTCTATCCAAGGTCACAGAATACTTAGATTACAGGGAAACGGAGCTATCATATCAAGAGAGCCCTTGTTTTCATTTGTTTTGGATGTATAATAAGATTAATTCAATGTATGTACATTTATTGTGACTTGTAAAATTTATCTTGTTAATTGCTGGTGCTACTGATGTTAAAGGTTTCTTATTTTGTAGATATATATTGTGAAATACTAAAACTTATCTGGTCAATATTTTGAGTATATTTGTATACAACTGATATTTATGTTTATATATTGTGTAGCTATATTAAATATAGTTAAATTCTCCATCTTTTCAATTTATACAGGTGCTATACCTGCAATATTTTATGTAGATTATATTTCGTCTGTCTTAAGTTTCATCTTAACATTGTTGATAATACGATTTAAGTTGAATTTGTATTAAATAAATTGTGATTTATTATGATATTTTTGTATTGTTCCATGAATAATAGTATGAGGTGGATTCAATGTACATTTTACCACGTGAATTTTACGTGCAAATCAGTACGCAATTTCTACATAGACATTTCTACGTAGTTTTCACGCGTAAACTTTGACGTAGATTTCACGTAGAAAAAATTACGTAGATTCAACTAACATAGTTCTACTTGTATACGTTACGTAGAATTCACTTGTATACTACGTAGTGTGCCTGATGGGAAAGCCTAAGTCATGCCACAAGATGTAAGGTGGAATACAATGGCAGACTGCATGGCAAGCTATCTCCAGAACTGGCCTATTATCCTCCAGATTTGTGAGAAACATCGGGGCGAAATCGATACGAACATTGCCATCAAAGTAAAAAAAATATCGGCATCAAGCGAAATGCAGAAGATTTCCTCATCAGGCTGAAACCAATCTCAGTGGCACTCGATCGTGTGCAAAATGATACCTGTGTGATTAGTGAGACTTTGGAGATCTGGAAGCACATGGAGAAAACATTCGAAGAGAACGATCAACCTGTCAGCGTCCAAAAACACCTAAACAACCGTTACAATCAAGCAATGACAGATTTCCATATTTTTAGCCAATCTATTAGATCCTAGATTTATCTGATGGCCAGCATAGTAAACTATATATGGCAAAGACAGGTCCATTCAACCAATACATATTTGTGCCAGAAATAAGGAATTCAGTTAGTCCAATTGCCTGGTGGCATTCAAAATCAGAGCGACTGACTGACAGACTGCTCACGCTTATAGATCAATTGTTGATTGCCTCTTCATCCAGTACTGGGGTTGAGAGAGTATTTTCTAAATTTGGACTAGTTCATTCAAAACTTCGAAATCGCCTACGTTTGGAAAAAGATGGCAAGCTGGTATTCATATACAAGCTGCTAAACAAGAAATCAAAATGATCTTTGTCTGGTATAATAAAGTGATTAATTTTATGTATGTGTTATAGTGTATATAATGCAGAGGTTTAATAAATGCATCCTTATATCTATCATGACTATTTAATATTTATAACTGCACAATACAAACATATATAAGCGTTTTGAATGATATTATGGATTGTGAAAAACAAAATTTAATTTTGTAAATCCAATTTAAATCAAATATTAAAATAAAAAAATATAAAAATATATTGGCCATTGAGCAAATATATTCTGGAAATAAAACAAGGCAGTGAGTTATAATAATCATAATAAAGTATATTTAATAAAGCGCCCTTACTATCAGGAGCCATTCAAAGGCTCTGTACAAATAATATGTAAGATAAAAAATACCCCAAATAATATGTGCGTAAAATCCTGTAAGTGATTTAAAAGATAATCATTATTTATCTGTGAAAGCGACATTGAACAGGTGTGTTTTTAAAAGAGATTTAAAATTTTCAAGAGACGACGCATTTCTAATATCTGCCGGCAACCCATTCCACAAAGTGGGGCTGCAACACTAAATACACAATCACCATATGACTTGAGCCGAGACACTGGCACCTGCAATAGTATATAACTGGATGACCTGAGTTTTCGGGACGACTTTCAAATTGACAGCAGTTCACGCAGGTATTCTGGTGCCATATGATTAATAGATTTATAAGTTATTAATACAATCTTGAAATGGATATGCTGTCTAACAGGTAGCCAATGTAGTTTTTGAAGAATTGGGGTGATATGATCATATTTTCGAGTATTAGTCACTACGTGAGCTGCACTATTCTGAATTCGTTGAAGGCGATTAATGTTATAATCAGATATACCATATAACAGGGAGTTACAATAGTCTTTACGAGATGTAACAAATGCACGGACTACAGTTACAAGTGCTTCTTGTGTCAAGAATGTTTTTAAACAGTGGATGTTCTTAAGATGGTTGTAGGCAGCTCGGCATACTGATGTGACATGTTCATGCATGTTAATACATTGGTAAAAAATACCCCCTAGATTGTTTATTAACCCATTGAGATAATCGAAGATGCACCCATCTGTAATGCTGGTGTCTTTAGGGATTTAACACAATGTAGTGATGCCAAATATATAATATTTGGTTTATTATCATTAAGTTTTAGACGTTCTAAATTCTTCAAGGAAGAGGAGAATTTTAACTCACTGTCATGATCCAGTGATATATACAGCTGTGTGTCATCAGCATACAAGTATATTTAACCCCATATCGCTGCGCAATGATTCCAAGAGGACGGGTATACATTGTGAAAACCAGAGGACCAAAAACTAAACCCCAGATAACAAAACCTGAATGTCAGATAAAATACCATGAACAGACACTCTCTGGGAGCGTTGTTCCAGATAGGATCTAAACCATTCAAGTACTTTACCTGACAGACCAAATATGTATTTTAACCTAGAGAAAAGTACATTATCGTCAACTACATCAAAAGCAGCTGACAAGTCCAGAAGAACAAGTATTACTGGCTTACCTTGATCAATTGACATCATAATATCATTGTTCACCCTAACCAAAGCTGTTTCAGTGCTGTGACCACTTTTATAGGCAGACTGTAGTAATTCATTAAGGTTATTATTGATTAAATATTTGTTTAGATGGAAAGCAACTGCATTTTCTATATCTTTAGATACAAATGTAAGATTTGAATAAGGTCTGTAATTGTTAGAATATTACAGTCCATAGTGTTTTTTTTATTAATGGTTTTACAAAGGCAGCTTTCATGGATCTTGGGAAAACACCCCGAGATAATGATTTATAAAATATATTTGTAATTGGGCTTATCAGAACATCCAGAGAATCTTTTACAAGCCATGTAGGCATAGGGTCAACTGCGCACAAAGCATTAGATGCCCTTTTCAGCAACTGTCTGACATGTTTTGACAGAAGAAGTTAATAAAACAATGGGCCATAGCTTAATCTGAGTTGATATTATTTGGAAGGACAGTTTTGCTTTTATCTAATACTTTATTCACAACACTGGAAACAGTCCTTTGATTACCCTTGGATGCTTTGATCTTTTTATTATAATATTCAGATTTAGCAGAGGCAAGGGTATTTTTAACGAGAATTTTACTCGCTTTGAATATTTTATAATAAACACGCAAACTGATCCTGATCAACAGCCGCTCATAAAACCTTCTGTGTCTCTTTTCAGCCTTGTATGTTCTTATTGTGCCATTGAAGCGTTGGTCTTTTTGGCATGTCCTTTGTCCTTATAGGTGCATGTTCATCCACCAGATGATCCACATCATCCAGTGGATCCAATACCAGAGAAGAGACTCGCAGAACAGCAAGAAACGCCTCCTTGCCAATTGACTTATATTTTCTATATGAAATACCTTTACCTGAAACATATTGTTTCTGTAAAGATACATTAATGTTAACAAAGAAATTACCAGACAGCATGGAAGACAAATTGTCATTATCACGGTAGATGACACGATCTAAGATGTGACCATGTCTGTGTGTTCTTTCTTGCACATGATGCCTGAGATTGGCAAATGTAAGAATGTCAGCCAGTTGTTTGGTATCTGTATTACTCTGGAAATGCCAATGTATATTGAAATAACCTAAGATCAACAGATGGCCAGTGTTAGTATCAAGAGAGTCAATAAATTCCGAAACTTCATTGAAAAGATCTGCTTCTTTCAGGCCATTTGTCTTAGTGGGGTGTAATCGGTAGATAATAGCTACAGGTACACTTATGTCAGTTAAGTTAGTTGGTCATTTGCAAAAGACTTAGCCTGAAAAAGGCAAATGGGTGTCACACTTAAAACAATCACGAGGAAGAATGCTGACTTCCCCACCTTTCTTGTGAATTCGAGCTGAATGATGGAATGAATATCCAGCTGGAGTCACATCGCCAACCATTTTCTGGTCTGATATTTTACCAGTCAGCCAAGACTGAAATGGCAAGAGGAACAAGATCCATATCCTTAACAACATCAGATATTTCATCAGATTTATTACAGATCGACTGACAATTTATAAGACCAATACTTACATTTTGTACAGCTGTGCCATTATTTGGTGTTATTGGCATAGTGCTCAAATTAATTGCATCAGACCTAATCTGATTTGGATGGTTTCCACTATGTGGACGCATTGCTAAACAAATGGTATTACCACCATAGGGGTCGCAAGGCAAGCAACTGATCCTTTGTATAATTCATTATAATTATAGAAAGAAATTAATGAAAATAAAAATTTAAACATACACAAGCAAAACCCGGATTCTTATAGAAAACACTGGGGTGGGCGATAATATAGGGCGTTATATTATAGTTAGAAAGAAAATACAAAAACTACAAAATAACTAATTATAATAAACGTATACTAATATAAATTAAATATGAAAAAAACACCAGTTTCACTTATCTAATACCTGAACTATCAGAAAAATATTCCCGTGCCATTTGATCGACAGCCGGTCATAATTCCCACCACTTGATAGGCTGTACAGTGCATTTTATTATGTGTAAATGTTATAACATAGCATGAATGTAATATACAATGAAAATAACACACACTATCATATACAATATCTACAACAGGAAAGCTGTTAATGTAATCCTTAAATATTCAACAAATGATATGTTCTGCTTTATATTATTTACTGTTATTATACAAGTCCAGAATATGCATTTTGAATTTAAAAGTAATAATTACAACTTTCTACAAGCTTTCATAAAGACACAAGAAATAATATTTAATGACACTGATCAATCAACAATATCTAATTTTCAAACGTTTACGGTTCGTTTTTCCCTTGTAACTACTGAATTCTCTACTATTCACATGTAAAACTTGGTGTAGACGGATATTAATATACAAGTGTACAACAAACTGTAATGTTTTCCTTGTAGCTTTGATAGCATAATTGTCACTAATCTAGATTTAACTTAACTCGTGTGGATGATCTTTACAATATTAATACAGAAGTCTGTTTCTATCAATGTACACACTTCTGTTAAATGTGAACTGGGTACAACATGACCGCCAGTGGGAAAATCTTCCATAAACACATGGGGAGAGTTTGCTTTATTTAAAACACCAACTAAACCTTGCAACACATTTACTACACACCATTTTTGCAAATACATATCCCGCTATATAAATGATGATATTGTCTTCCTCTACTGTAAACAGAGTTTGTGGGCTAAAAAAAACTTATGAGACACCTGATGGCATCAGGTATCTTAGAAGAAGAAAGAACTGGTGGGTGTAGAGGCTCATTGTGTTGGACTGGAGCATTTCAAATTAAATAGAAATGTACCGACATCCTGCTGACAGTTAGATAAATCACATGTGTACAAAATACAATCGACCTTGATCTGTCAGAAGGCAAATGGAATTGTGTGGCACTAGGAAACGCTGGCAAATCCACATGTTTTGTGTTAACTTCTGATATGTAACACTGAATCGCTACAGTAAAATGACACAATATGTTGCCATAGCACATTGTTCTCTCCAACTTTGAAATATGACTTTTTAAGATTGTTGCATATATTCTTTAATAAATGTGGTGGATCACAGAAGACAATTACACGATTATTGTTGGGCATAAAATATGATTTGCTATCAGATGCTCCATTGTCTTTTCTTGTGCCAGTTCATCAAAAACAACACGGCATAATTTCGACTCGTCTGCCATTACATTAACTTTAATTTTAAAGTATCCAACAAAGCTTTATTAAAACCTGGATAAATCTTTAGTTTCGTGACACTTCTATGAAACGTTTTCACTGATTGTAATAGGAATACTTGGGCAAGGAGCTTTTATATTTGTGGACTAAAATGCAGTATAGATACCTTGATACCTACCTTGATACCTTGATATACGGAATTAAAAGGCAATGCCTGTTATGGTATTCCGGTCCTTCTGGGTTGTATTTCTGGAGTGCATATATCTCATTTTATAATGGCAATCTATAGCTCTCCGCTTTTCAAATATTGTCCAAAATGTGACTTAAAGCTGTTCAGACTAGCACAATATATCACATGTTCAGGAACGTAGTTCCAGTCATGAATTGTTCTTTGACTAAAGACGCGTCTCCTCAAATCAAGCCCGCATCATCACATGAACAGTGTTTGACTGTGGCCTCTGGTGTTGTTGTTAGGGGGGAAGATAAAGAAGTTATGGGGATCTAGCTTGTCCATACCATTCATAATCTTAAATACATGGATCATAGATGATATTATTATTTTGTTTCAAAATTAATATCATGTCGCTGTCCCCTGGTCCCTTCATTGCATATTTGCAGCCATTTAATTTCGCGAGCCATCCATGATGATCAAAGAAAATGTTTTTACAACGTTCTCGCTATTACAACATTCTCGCCAGTTTCAGCATAAACCACAACAATATTCGCTCCCATTAGTGTTTGCTGTTGGTCGCCTATGAGTTGGTAGCCAAATAAAAGGCAGAACATAGGTAATGGTTTTACAGTACGCATGCCTCCCCACCCATTGACACGTATGCACACCGTTATAAATGTTCATATTGGCACATGTATTCCTAGGAAGCTAATAGCAGTGATAAGGATGAAGCCAATGTACTAGTAGGTGCTAGTGTTGCTCCTAGTGTACATGAGAAAGGTGATACTGACTCATCTTGTCATGTGGATGGTAGAGATGACAGCAATACACATGATTCTAATAACAGCAGTGATGATACAAATGATCAGGAATCAGACAATTCTAACAATGTGATAACTAGTTATGGATATGAGAATTTGTCAGATGATGATGGTGAAGATCTCGATATTGGAAAGGACTTAGCAGACTGGGCAGTAAGAAATGAATGTACAAGAACTGCTTTTCATGAAACGATTGGAATCCTTAGACGACATTGGCACCGTATTCCAAAAGAGGCTTGCACTCTTTTGCATACACCTAGACATGTACAGTTATAGGATAAGTGTGGTGGCTAATCTATTTAATTTAGACGGGAGTCTGTTATTATAGATATTATTGATACGTTTGCAGCTATGGACATATTATGCAATTTTGTTATTTTGAGGAATATGTCTTTTATAAATTTTGCTATGTTAATAATAATATGACCAAAATAATGTTAAATGTGATGAACAGATTATTCGAATTTGATTGGCCATCCATGAAACTATTCAAACTTTTGGCAGAGTACTATTGTGTTGGCATATGTTCTAGATGAATATTTAATTCATTTTGTATTGCAGCTGTTTTTAATTATCATGGGTTTTTCATATTGTGCAGCTGATTTAACCATAATGAGTTTCCATCCAAGATTCTTTGTGGCGGATGTAATTGATGCCTCTCTCTCTCTCTCTCTCTCTCTCTCTCTCTCTCTCTCTCTCTCTCTCTATATATATATATATATATATATATATATATATGCAATGAACCCTTACTGCACCAGTCCCTTTTATTCCAATCAACCATGATGCTGGTATAGTAACAATATCAATTATATTTGTTGTATATATTACCGTCTTTATTGTGTGGATAAATGAGAGAGATATTGTATAAGCATTTTGCTTGTTGACAATTGAATAAATGTGTTTACATCAACCATAACTACTGTTATCAAATGTTGCAAATATTATGTTGATCCAATTTTCAAATCCAAACAATTTCATGACATTGGTGCAACATTGAAATCCTAATGTTGTTCCAATGTTGTAAATATTACGTTGATCCAACATTGAAATCCTAACGTTGAACCAATGTTGCAAATATTACGTTGTTCCAATTTTCAAATCCAATAATTTTCATAATATTGATCCAACGTCAAAGGACAACGTTGATCCAATGTTGATCCAAGGTCTGGTGCCTGCTGGGTACCTATCTGTTTTTCTCACTTGTAAATTTGAAAAATGATAGGCCTGGGCATTTACCTCGACAGTTGTGGGAATCAGGGGCCGCACAATAATTGCCTTCAATCATATAGTCATTTTCGTCCTGTTTGATAGAAACTGCCAAACTGGCTGTCAAACTTGGGTACCATGTCTACCGCAAGGCGGCAGTACCACATATTTATTACACGCCAAACAGCCCGCGGTCACATCTTCCCCTATATGATATTTCCCGGGTCTATAGTTTGACCTATTTTATACTCGCTGAATTAAAATGGGATGGCCTCACGATGCAGTAATACAATTGTTCATCAACTATAAATAAACAACCAAGCAAAGCCACCGCCATGTTCTCTTTAATGAAATCAACAGCCGAACCTATCCTAGAATACGTAGCCTAATCGAGAGACACATAACCCACATCTAGTCAAAGCTAAATGAAGTCGACTTCAAATAATTCAGGCATCTCATCAATTTAGATTAGTTTACTCCAGCTAGTTGCCGGCACAGGTACCCTTATTCCACAATTACCATATTCTAATAACAGAAAACTATTCACACACACACACGCACACACACACACACACACAACATATATATATATATATATATATATATATATCCGACGACATACCCTATTAAAGTTGTATGATAGAGAGTTCTAATCATAACATAAACGTATTTCTTTTTATGCTATAGGTAAACGGTTCTGTTGACAGGATCTTACAGTGAGGTTTGGTAATGGCTGCCTTGTGTCGTAAAACGCGGTCTCGTTCTTCACGTGAGAGATTTATCGGTGATCGCGCTTTGGGGAGTAAAGGCAATATCATTGATGCAAGGTCTGTAATATAGTAAATATTGTAGTGTTTGTATATGTGTGCATTTGCCCATAAACCTACGTAGGACGCCTCCGCGGTCTAGCGTTAGCGTGTTGGATCACAGATCACTACTTCCCCCCCCCACACACACACACACACATATATTTGTGATTGTGACCTGCAAGTGTCAGCCTAGTCTTAACCAAGTGCCAGCGCAATTTGATACATAAACGAAGTGTTACAACGATTGGCTAAAATTTCCTTGAACTGTTTTCCTCCAATAGCTCCATATCAAGTGACCTTCAGTGGAGTTATTTACATAGTGCAACGGAAAGACCGCTAATTGGCGCCACTATCGGAACGCTCGTCCAATCAGCAGCGGAGAAATATGGCCAGCGAGAAGCTTATTTATCGGTTCACCAGAAGCTTAGGTACACCTTTGAAGATCTGCTGGAAAAGGTAAGAAATAAATAAAATAATATATTTTATGACATGAATCTAGTGGAAAAGGTAAGAAATAAACAAATTATAATATTGTATAACTCTGACAAGAAGTAATTAGGAGAGACTTAACTCGAACTTGAAATGACATCGGAGTTTTTCTTCTCCCGAAGCTGCCCTTTGTCTATAATTATTGCTAATGATATACTTTTTATGTATCCAATCAGAATATTGAAAATTACACGGTATTAATCATCTTAGATCTAGCTAAATACATAACTAATCTTACTGAACTTATGACTTCAGACTGATGAGTTGGCTGCTGGCTTGATGAGTTTAGGGCTCACGAAGGGGGATCGTGTCGGTATATGGGCTCCAAACATCATGGAGTGGATACTAACACAATATGCTACTGCCAGAGCTGGCTTTGTTCTGGTAAATAATATTTGCGTTCTCGAAGAGTATGCTAATTAATATCAATGCCTCAATGCAAGCATTTTTATTGTTGTACATCCGATAAGACCTGGACACGCCAATGTAATCAAATTAATTAGAAAGTCATTTTATCACCTCAGGTGAATCTAA
Source organism: Paralvinella palmiformis (assembly GCA_025642065.1). Lineage (NCBI taxonomy): Eukaryota > Metazoa > Annelida > Polychaeta > Terebellida > Alvinellidae > Paralvinella > Paralvinella palmiformis. The sequence goes on from JAODUP010000048.1 coordinate 829,823, forward strand.
AATATGCTACACTTTTCGCTGTACCTTTATATTAAATAATGTAGACATATTTCTTCAACCAAAACCGGAAACAAATTCAAAGAAATTGTAGAAAAACAAAGATGAACACTGAACTGGAAACTTCTATACCATGTGATCGAATCTATAATGCTATTCTCTCTACGTTGTATCATCCACCAATTAAAGAGACAGTTCACTCAGATATTATGAATACAACGTGTATTGGTTAGAAAAATCACCCCAAACCCGACAATAATATTCGCAAATTATACATGACATCAAAGATATAATGAAACATTCCAAACAACTGGATGAATACCAGATGTACAGCAGAAAGGAGAAAGGTCACGTACTCAGAGGTCAAGGTATCATATCACAGATGCTTTGACTTAGCTATGTTCGTAATATTGAGTGCCCCCACCCCCCTTTGCTCATCCAACTAACTGCTACTAACTGACGTTTCAGTAATATATAAGATGGTTTGGACCAAGGTTATAACCGGATCATATAAACAACTTGTATACATAGTGAAGTCAGACTTCAGGAACATATGGGATCTGTGTCTGGTTTCAAGATAGTGTCGTCCACAAAAGAATATTAGTCTAGTAACCAGCTCTTACAACTGGATTTTTTAATAGGTGGTTGATTGTGGTTATATTTGAACACCTTTTATCGTTTATGTTAACATATTTTAATATTCCTGCAAATTTCAAATAAACCGTGGGCCAATTGGCGTGGGAAATGAGACTATTAGCCCGAAGCATTTCATTAATAGATGAAACATTCGACAGACGGAAGCGACACTGGGATTCGATTACACGACATAGAGCCACAGATTGTGACGTGATATCGACTCCTCAACTAGCTGTCTTTCTTGATTTAGTTATAATGGTGTCATTACGTGATCAGGTGCTTCAAATCAGGACAAATTATACCACGTGGTACCTCTTACATCGAGTAAGCGTTGTAGATCAAACTCGGTGAAACGAATACAGATCTGTGTTAACTTGCAGATATAATTTGCTGTTTAATAGTCTGACTTGGAGCTGATCCGATCAGTGTCGCTGTGATTCAAGTAAATTATTCTATTCTTGTCTACGTTTTGCACAGTATTTGCTAACATTATTCTCCCGCTAAGCATTTCTCGATTTTTTTTTCAAAACAACAAGTATGGAGAATATGCATGACTAACAATTACCATGTATTTCAGTTGGGAACATTCAGATCCAAGATATCGGGCCGAAAAAAAGGATTTGAGCAAGAGCTACCCTAAACACACATATAGAGCCGTGATAGCGTAGTTAGTTAGAGTGTATGACTCGTAGTCGAAGGGTCTCGGGTTCGAGGCTCCGGAGCTGCAATGCTGTTACGCCTGAAAAATTAGAACCGGACAGGACGTGATCCTATAATGGCAGCATGGGTTCTATGCTCCCTTGTGAGTTGAGACGGGTGCTGGATTGGAACAGGTCTGAGTCCGGGATAATAATACACTAAAGCGCATTAGAGCAGCTATCTAGCTAAATAGGGCGCTATATAAAGTTATGCAAAATGTAATGATAATATGAAGGTTTGTATTTCAGTTTAATATTACGACAACCAGCCTCCTCCCCCTTCCTGGCTGATAATTAAAAGTTGTCGAATAGTAAAAAATATTCGAAACCAAAATATTCATGACTGTTAACATGAGGATGTTTAATGGATTGGAAAATCGGTATCGTGTGTGGAGCGTCATTTTCAATGTGTTTTGGGGGGTCATTCTTTAATTAATTATACAACAACATAAATGACAGCAACAAAAATAAATTAAACAGTAGAATTTACAAACTGCCAGTAACACCTCAAATATAACTTATCTATAATTGAAGCTACACGGTACCATTTGGTGAATCATTCACGACATACCATTTATTTTTCACTTGCTCTCTTTTCTAGGTAACCATCAATCCAGCGTACCGTATTTCCGAATTAGAATATGCCCTAAACAAGGTATGATTTTTTCATTGTATTATATAATGGAATAAACTTGCTGGATCAGGCTTTTTTATCTGATTATTATCATCGAATGTCATCATAAACCATCATACAATTAAGATAATGACTATATTTAGGTCAGTGTTAAGACGTTGATAGCCACAGAAACATTCAAAACGTCGAATTATTACCAGATGCTACAAGAATTGATACCTGGATTAGCCGACTCTGATCCATTCCGGATTAAATCAGAACGGTATGGATATATATTTTCTCGTTGTTGGCTAAAGTATTATTTTAGAATTCATACTATTGAAATAATGAACCATTCCTTGAAACTAAATATCATTGTAAATTGTAAAAAATTAAATTGAGTTGGTTTATTTTCCAGATTACCAAACCTACATCACATAATTATCATAAGTGAAAAGAAACTGCCGTAAGTAAAAGACAAATACATTGTCTACCTGTTTTGTTTGATTTGAAGATTTCTCTAGCATATTTCCCTATTTACTATCTTATATTAACTAAAGTCATAAACGCTAGTTCGTGTTCATCATAAGACGTCATCAATTTAAATTATTTATTCTATTATTATAATTTATTTATTTTTTCATTATTTGGCAGAGGAACTCTTAGATTTTGTGATGTACAAAATATGGCAACGAATGAAATAAAACGTAAATTATATGATATTCAAGATGACTTACAATTTGATGATATTATCAATATACAGTTCACTTCGGTTTGTATCTATTTATGTGGGATGTATACTTTATATTTGGTTATCACTTGATGAGTAATATAAATGTATTATGTATAACACACACATACACGCACGCACGCACACACAATATTTGGAAGAAACACGAACGATGAACGAAGGATTTACGACAACGTATGATGATAAACAATGATGTATAACGATTAATTGACAGATATAAAACAAGATAATACTGACGATGAACATATAATAATGTTCCTTCTGTGGGATTCATCACACAATCTATCTACATTTATACAATATATGTCACTTTAATATTCATAATAAAACATTGTCTTATTCAAACTTGTTAAAATACAAATAAATAATACACACCATTCTTTTGTGTCCTAAACTTTTAGTTAGTTTTGGCTGACCATTAAAAGCTTCTTCATAACACGTCATATCTGCTGTCAATCTAAACGATACACTATTGATCAAACTGAACAACACACAATAAATCGTAAATAACCAATATATATATATATATATATATATATATATATGTGCGTGTGTGTGTGCGTGTGTGTGCAGGCTCGATTAAAACAAGTATTTATAACTATAATAGTCTTTCGTGCTTATTGTGGAGTATTTTGTTCCGGTGTATAATTAATTGTGCTGGTTCATTTGATTAACTGATTAACTAGTATTTGTCCACACCATTCAATGGACGGATTATTAACGGATATTTTAATATTTATTACAGGGAACAACAGGCAGTCCAAAAGGAGCGTCTCTTTCGCATCACAATATTGTCAATAACGCAAAATATGTAGCCGAGGTCCTTGAATACGATAAGGTGGTAAGTGTTAATACTTATAAACGGATTAAAATGACTTACAAATGTGATTTATTCTGGGTGACGTCAGGATCTTCCCAATGAAACAACCTGAGCGATCCAGTTGACTCTCGTTCATTTATAATTTTCCTGGCGGACACCAATTGGTACATTTTTAAAACATATAATTATGATTTATATTTTCGATATTGACTTTGGTTCGTGTTATTTTTGAAGTATACTGATTGACCAAACGTAAACATTTATGTTGACACACAGCACATACGTTTATGAACTATGAACACTGTTTTTCCGGTCAATCCTCGTAAAGTTTAGTATTTGTAGTGACTAAAGATCCCTATAATTAAAAAAATAAAACTATAAAGTTTGATCTTTGTGCGTATACATAACTAGACAACATTATATCTGTGTTTACGTTTATAGAAAGGAAAGAAGCGATTATTTCACTATCGTGCAGAACCCCGGAATACAGAACCGACATATTAACCACAATATTTATTCAGCGTGATCCGTATGTCAAACATGATCCAGATACGATCCACTATGCTTAGATCGCCGATTGTTCCATTGATATCCAACTATTTAGCCTTCCGGAAATCATGTTTACATACACTCTCTGGATCAGCGGTTGATATCTTTGTTTTACAAATACAAGCAGGCAGCTAATAAGTTTCCCCGTTTCGTTTCCAGGATACGCGAATCGTCATGCCTGTTCCATTATACCATTGTTTCGGTATGGTAGTCGGTAGTCTGACTACAATAATTCATGGTTGTACTGTAGTCCTGCCATCAGCTGGATTTAATCCAATCGCAACACTTCAAGCCGCACAAGATGAAAAGTAGGTCATATCGCAGTAGTCATTATATGTACAAGAAAGATGGCGTTGCGGTGAGGTGGCATTAGAGTGAGGGAGGTTTATTCGGCGGACAGCCTTGGGAGTGGTTTATTACACGTGGCTTATGATCTTTTGTTAACCCCAACTATCGCTTTATTTAATCTATCGCCGATCGCACGAACAACACCCCCCCATGATCGCCACCTAATCAATTCACAGATTACCAGAAATATCACGGCAAGTGTATGCCGGTAATATGGGGGGGGGGTTATGGCAATATATGGTATTCGTATTGCGTAAAGGTTGGTGGCAGGAAATCAGGTCCTTATCAAAGGTTGGTGATAGGTGCGGTTGGCGGCTGTTCGCGGGTGGCGGGGTTACACTATATATATATATATATATTATATATATATGTGTGCGTGAGCGTGCGTGCCTGTTAGTGTACTATGACCTGTTGGTGAGTTTCGTATCTACGGTTTGTATTATTGTCAACACATTTCTAACTTTCTTTATTATGATTTAGGTGTACATCGATGTATGGAACGCCGACAATGTTTATAGATATGCTGGATGCAGTCGAGCAGAAAGAGTACGATTTGTCATCCTTATCAACAGGTAATGTACTGGATCCTGTCATTCTCTTATCTCGATATTTTCCAATAAAAACTATCACAAACTACAGCTACCATTTAATATTGCCCCTTCATGCTGTAAACTGTTTGCGACTCACAAGCCTGTGTCTGTTCGCACCTGAACATCATTTGTATCTGTCTTAGTTGACCAATGCATTTTCAAATATACTTCACTCCTCCCCTATGTTCCATTCTTAATATAATATAATAATACTGTTTTACAGTAGAATTCCCTTAAGCGTACATATCCTATCTCTGGGCAGATCCCGTTTGTGTACAATACATCCAGTAATCCCACCAGCGGACAAATTCCTATTCCGATCTCAGTACAATAATATTGCACCAAGGTCAGATTATATCACCCATAATATAACCGCTTCCCTGTGGGCGTGACATTTTTGTTACGTACGAAAAGCCGATTAGCAATACCCCACAGACTGATGAGTAGCCCAGACACATTTATAGGTCCACGTATGTATAGGTATGTGGAGTTGTAGAATATTTTATATTTAGATTGAAGTATGTATTATTTTATTTATGTATAGATTTATGGAGGTATATGTTTCAAAGGATGCTTAGATGTTGATATTCTGAGCCATTGCCACTATATATATATATATATATATATATATATATATCCGGAATTTCTGCCTATCGCTTACACTGCAAATACAGCAACCCCCCACAGGCGTACCCCTCCCTATCCCGATCTCCGTAGAGTAATATTGCACCACGGTCAGATTTTATCATCCATAATGCGGACAGTGCACTGTCTGGTGATGTCACAACACGGCAGAACCAACTAGAGAGCAATATCCTTCATCACCTATATTTTAAAATACACCATCGTATATCATATTTAATATAATCATCTGTTATCATTGGCATCGTGCATTTTCATCGGTCCCCATCTTCCTTCATCATACTTCATCATTCGGTCAATAGCTATTAGCTAATGATTCCTATTGTACTTGTGCCGAATTCTATGTTATCTTATCCAACACGGTCTTTTTGCAACTTTTGATCACCAGTCGATACCCACATTGCATGCCTCTGGTTGCCTAACAACTCACTGACTATCACAGCTATTAACTTTCATTTGAATAGAAAATGGCTTCACAGTTATGTCAATCAGATTGTATGTTTTAATTAATTGACCATATAATGTCTGTCGTCGTTCCTTTGTCTTTATATGGATAGAAAGCTGTTCAACAGTTTCGTCAATCAACGTGTATTTTTTGTATACAAAAGTCGGGTGAATGCATTGGAGCTGTATATAGATAGATATTACATATTACAGTTTGCAACTTCCATATGCATTACAAAGATAATACAGACATATACATACATAAATTATACATGCACACATATATATACATGCACATATATACCTATGCATGCACATATATATATATATATATATATATATATATATATATATATACACATCAAATACATACACACACACACACACACACACATGCCCATGTGTATTTACACACAAACACATATGCATACATCGGAGTGTATTCAATAATTAGAGTGGAAATTGCAGGGACCAGGTAGCCTAAGCTGTCTTCCCACCGGCACCTAGATAAAAAATAAAAACACAAAAATATATTATTGCTTTGTGCTGTTTTATTCAGTACTTTTAATGGGTGTTACCAGACGTGCAGCATCGTTCGTCACCCGCTGTAGACGATTTATCAGAAAGAGAGGAATATTATGTAAAAATCCATTACCATAGTCCAGTCGTAAAATTATAAAGGGATTGGACTAAAGTCTTCCAGCCACAGTGATTTGATTTGACATAACATTCGGCATGCGATCATTTGATTGGCATAGGCGCCTATTAATGTTTGAGCCTTATCCAAACTCAGCACTTATTACAAAAGCCAAAATGCAAAGCGAGTACAGAATAACATAATTAACAATTTATTTTCATAACCACCACATAGATCACCCTTCATATCTGATCTTAACTGTTGTCTCATTTGTCACATAATAATGTAATCTAACCATAAATGTTTAAAGATAAATGATGTCTCAATGTCGGGTCAGTTGTTTTTATAACGTAGGCTTCAGACCGTAGATTTGCAAGTAGCAGTAATTGTCAGAACAACTGTATTATCTATGTATTTGTATAGGCAGTCAGTAGAAACATATAAATCATCCATGCCATTGAAATTGGTTGATTTCTTTGAAATTCATTTAATTATACAAATTATATTTTGACATTTCCTTTGATTTCCCTTATTTTTAAATATTACTACACTCCTAATATATTCCTCTCCTGGGACAGTAAACTATTGTTCTATGTTAACAGGCATAATGGCTGGAGCACCTTGTCCCATCGAATTAATGAAGAAACTCGTACATAAGCTCCACATTAAAAACATAACGGTGAGTTTGTTTGGTTTCTGTAATAAACATATCGTGCACTGAAGTGAGGGAGTGAATCGTAGTAGACGAACATTCTCTGGCCAAACTTTGCCTTCACACAACATTGGGTATTGAGCATAAACATTCTCTTGAGGTAAAACACGTTAGGGTATGCAACAACAGAACGTTTATATACAAAAATAAATAACGAAATACGGATTATTCAAGGAACTATTAAATGTCATTTTGTTAACTGGATGATTTGTTTCCATCCTACTTAGAAGGCCAATTATGCATGACCGGTCACCAGCTCTAACATGATTGGCTAACAATGGTGGCCATATTTGTTTTCAAAGCGAGTTAGCCAAAGTACAGAACGAAGAACCTATTGAATGGTATAATGACATATTAATGGAAATCATTATTATTGTAGATTGCATATGGGACAACAGAAAACAGTCCTGCCACGTGTCAGACAGCAATGGATGCTCCACTCGAGAAGAGAATCTCGACAGTAGGAAAACCTTTAGCTCAAACTGAAGTTAGTATGGTGATGAACTCAATGTTAATTTAATTAGTCCTCATTTATCAATTTTGTTTGTTCAATTTATAAAACGTCCCAAGCGAAACATATGAAATAGCAATTAATTTGTTTATATACTTTGGCATTTAATCAGCGAATCACAAACCAATAATTTCTTTATTTGTTCTTGTATGTTTACTTATTGTTTGTTATTTTATTATGTCCAACATGTAAATATTTATATATTATGAAACATATGAAGATCTACTTTTCCACACATTATCTGTTTTGTACACGAATTGCGATACAGCGATGGTGACAAATAATGATTGTTTCGTTTGAGTAATTAGAGTAAGGATACTTTTATTTCATTGGTTTTCTACCATATGTGTTCAACAATAACTTATATCTTCTGATAAATTATCGATTTAACATCCAGGTCAAAGTGATAGATGAATATGGCAAAGTGACTCCTGTAGGACAGAAAGGCGAACTATGTATCCGTGGATATTGTGTAATGCTGGGTTATTGGAAGGATCCGGAGAAAACTCGAGAAGTGTTAGGCGATGACAGATGGTACAAGACTGGGTAGGGAATAGAACTAAATGAAATGAGTATCAAAGTAAATCTATGTCATCTGAAAGAACACGATAGATGTAGTAATTCCTGGAAAATTACGCATCGAAGAAAGACGGGTGCAAGCAAAATATGCTAAATCACGAAATTGGAAATATAACCAAATTTTGTTAAGGTTTGTACAATTCCTACATTAAGATCGCTCCTGGAAATAGAAAACACGTACTCAAAATTGTCATAATGGACGTAGAATAAGATTACAAATGTTTATGGTTTGAAAATTGTAAGAAAACTGATCTAACGAAAGAGAATGCCAGCCAAGATGGAGATCCAGTTAGACAAAGGCAAAGTAGACACAATGACAATGATAATGACAATGATAGTAATTTCAATTTATATATTATTTGTTACGGTTTATATTTAACATAGAACATAGTAGTCGAATACATACAAATTAGAGGACCTGTGTTGCTACTTAAAGTTGCCTTCCCACAAGCCCCAAGGAAACAGAAGTTACAAACAAATAGATGTATCACAAGTTTCGGTGAGAAAAAAAGACAACCTAGGAGAGAGAATGGGAGAGACCGGCGAAGCCAGGAATGGGATATCAATTATCAAGAGTATACAAAGAAAACATAATAATAAACATTGCGGGGAGATCAATCATGACAAGTAAGGTGGCATCATAATGAGGAAACGACTATATAACAGAAGCAGATTGATCCTTTTTCAATTAAAATTAAATTGACATTCAGAACATCTCGTATTTTCACATCTGGCACCATCTGAATAATCTCGTAACAATATAGACTTTATTATTCTTTAATTTGTTATCTTAAAGCGTTTTCAGGTATTAATTTATTCCACAGTGTGGGCAAGAAACCAATAGGTTTATGCTGAGAAAATGTTAATGGGTAATTAGGGACGTAAAATAATTTGGCCTGTCGGGGGTGGCCCTTGAGTTTGGCATGTCACTATTGTTTGAAAAACACCCATTAAACGAACCTGGAAGTGTATTGAGGAGGCAGTCATGTACAAGAGAAGAGAATGATAATCAAATAAGTCATGCAGCTTTAGAATTCCTAATTTTTTAAATGCTAGACCAGTAGGACTGTTGTTAATAACACGTATTGCCCTTTTCTGTACTCATGTTAGGGGTCTAATAACGTTTTGTTCTGCATTATCCCATACCGTAATACCATATGATATATGTGGATGAATGAATGCAAAATACAAATCCCTCTTGCTATCTGGTGGCAGCACATGTTTGGCTTTCTTATTATAAAATAGTGCAATGGATATTTTCCTTTTTACTGCAACACTGTGGTGTTTCCATGCCAAATATTCATCAATGTGGATACCCAAGAATTTGGTTGACTGTGCGTTGCAGTTATTTCCGATTCTATGAAGTTCGATATTGCCTATTTGAATCGAATAACGTGAAATGTCTTCTCTCCTGTGTCTAGGTCTCAATAAAATGTATTTGCTTTTCTTGGAATTTAAAGATAATTTTAATATTAGAGCCGAACCATTGATATAAATCATTGGCTGGCACATTAGCATTACTTATAATTCATTAAGATTTCAATTTGACGTTTATAATGTTGTGTCGTCAGCAAAAGATAAAATATTCCCCGTGCACGAATTGCCTATCTCATTCACATAGATTAGATATAGCAACGAGCCAAGCATAGACCGTTGAGGAACTCCATTTGTGATGCGCACCGTGTCAGATACCTTTCCACCAACCTCAACAAATTGTTGTCGATCAGATAGATCACTTTCAAACCAATCATGTGCTATGGGAGTTATTCATTTTCTTAAGTAATATGTCATGGTTTATCACATCAGTTTTTCATATATGCATATTAATATTTATATATATAACCTACATTAGATAACAAATAAGCTTGTTCCACAAAAGCCATATCAATATTACTAATAGATGATTGTGGATTATACATGTAGCTGGATATACTATTTTGGCAATAGAGGATTCTAATCAACTTTGTACCCGACTTTTGTTTACTCATTTGCCTTAGATGATTTCAATCGTACATTCCAAAATAAACATACTGTTTCACATAATTATTCTAAATACTAGTTTACATGCATTTTTGGTCATTTAATTGAAATCTATAATTCTCATAGATAATCATGGATGACTTTTCTCTTATTTAATTATTGTTTAGACATTAAATTTGACCTAAATGCCAAAATAAATTTGGATGCGACTATTTAGATATAAAACAATGAAATAATCAATTATGGTGAATTCACGACTAAACGAGCGTGGCATCAAGTATTAATGAAATAACACATTAGCATGTTATCAGCTGTTTGTGTGTGTGTGTTTTAGTTGTGTGAGTGAATGACTGCTTTATTTATATTAGACTTTCATGAGAATGTTGCCGAGCCAATAGGATCCTTTCAGTCGGGATCGGTGCTTGCTTCACCGAACATTTTAGATCCAGTAGTTCTTAAGTATCCCCGGAGGCCATCATTTTGCATGAATTTGGCTTTCACAGCACTGTTTACTACTTGCTTTGCCACATCTGTCCAAGCAGCGATGTTTCCTTTAGCGTCTGATCCAAGACGTTTTTGTTTAAAAGGATCATTAGTCGCCAGGATTCTTTCAGCAATGACATATTCACCCTTTGAACTTTGCAAATATTGCTCAACTGAATTGAACTCGCACATATCAAGTTTGAAGGAGCACGGGTGGAAGTTAGACAGTGGTGTGTCTGCCGAAGAAATATATGACATTGCCCTTTTCACGGATACATCCTTGCTCTGGATCGATGTCAGTTGATAGGTGTGACAGATCATGGACACCATATAGTTAGCCATCTATTTTAACTAGCCGCCTTGGAAGAAAGCTTGTTTTTGTTTTGTTTAGCGGCTACCATCACGGGCATTAGGATCCATCTATTTCGTCTATAATCCTCTGGTAGATCTTCAGACAGGATTAACTTTGTGCCCTTTAGGTTTTTCTTGGCATACCAGAGATTTCGCCAGTCAGCCCCAATAAGCAGCCTTGTAATAATTTACCTTATTTTCTGTGTGCCATTACGACCAAGTCGGTGGTATTCTTCAAACATTATCCTGTCAACATCGGTGACTTTCAGGTTATTTACCAAAACGTTCTTAATTGTTTCTAAAACTGGTTTGTCTTTTTTTTCTGGCATGTTTTGGATTATGATGTTGTTTCTTCGGGAAATAGATAAACATTTATTCTCACCTTTGACATGCTTAAGTTAATTTTCCATTTTTAATACTTTCTTCGTTGTTTTTTTTTGCGCAGATTTGTATGTCTTTTAGAACAGATTTGACGATCTTTAGGGATGGTATGGGGTAGTCAATGATCATTTTTTGCATCGATACTAAGCGTTTACTATCATCATCACTACCAGTATAATATAAACCTCTCTTTTCATCAGAGTCGCCATGATCGTAGTCGTTATCAAAATACTTAACCTGATCTAAACCACAGTATGTAGTATTTTCTTCGTGACTAAGAATATTTGATGATCTCAAACAACGTTTCGGTTCACTCTTACTTGATTCTGATGCCATATTAAGAACAGGTTTCAGACGAAAGTTATTTTTGTTGATATGGACGATAAAAGGGTTATTATGATTAGCTGAACTTCGATGTTTACACCCAAATCATTCACACTTTCCACGTCGTTCAATCTTCAGTTCCACAAATATTTAACGTTCAAATTATCTCTCTACTCATTTCAAACAGAATCCATGAATTCATCCGTGATTTTTCATGTCATTCATTTAGGGCTTCTCACATATATTCTTCACAAATTGGCAGAGCACAAACAAAAACAATGACCTCTCCATGTTGGTCACGTGATAGGCATGGGTTTTACTAATTTATATTTAAAATATGATGTAAGTCACTGATCCTACAAGTTCCATTCTATGTTGTCTTCTGTTTTCATTGACTAACAAGCTAATACCGAAGTATTCCTGCTTGTATATGTTGAACCACCCGATAATTGATCGGTTATTAAGGAGAAACTTATTTATTTGGACTATATTGTAACTAAAACTAGAAACGTGAATATGTTCTATATTAATAACTATATTTAAACTATAATGTAGAATCTTTAGATGACGGAAAGTGTACCAATCAGAGAGAGAGAGTGTTTGTGTTTGAGTTGTGTGAGTGAGTGAATGCGTGCGTGCTTTTTTAGCATCGAGGCATGCCATATTTGTCTCTTGTAAACAAGGCGCGCTACAGGCACAAATGAAACTAGGTTTCGAACTTAGATCCCACAAGAGATTTATAGGTGCATAACATAAAGTTGTATTATGAATAGAGCTGCTCTAAACATTGTTATATTGAACAAACTATGTTCTTTTTAGAGATATAGCCATTATCGACAAAGAAGGTTATGTACAGATAGTTGGCAGGATTAAGGATGTAATTAACCGAGGTGGAGAGAACATTTATCCAACAGAAATAGAACAGTTCCTCTATCAGCATCCGAAGATTGTTGACGTACAGGTAGATCAAGAATGTCGCGTATCAACAATCAAAAATAAATAAAAATTGTAACTGTAACGTGAAATTCATCTTTTGTTAAATTGTTACATAAAAAACAATTTTAACAACACTATTACTGATGATAGGCCGTGATATATATATATATATATATATATATTATATATATAAATGACAATTATTAACTACAGGTTATAGGCGTACCTGACCGTAGATTAGGTGAACAGGTGTGTGCGTGGATTAAATTGAAAGATGGTGAGACTGCAACACCTGAAGAGATAAAAGAGTTCTGCAATAACAAGGTAGGAAAAGAAGTGGTTATGGACAAGATGTTAGGGATTATTAAAAGATAATACACTTGCTATAAAGATATTTTTGGTTATTTTCAGATTGCTCATTTCAAGATTCCTTACTACATACAGTTCGTCGAGGGCTATCCAATGACAGTAACTGGAAAAATACAGAAATTTAAAATGCAGGAAGCGGCTATTAAACAATTACACCTGGAAGACGTTTAATAATGAAATGGACAGAAGAGATTCTAAAAGGATAATTAATATTGTTTATTTAGATTAACAATTATTGTCTTTAATTATTTAATTGTAGGTGAATATTATTTTATGGCAAAACATTTCATGTATGCTAAAATTATTTTGTTTATTCTAGTTTCTGGAAGGTAATTTGTTCATACCTTTTCTTACTATGTCGTAATGATACCTTGTAAAATTTTAACAAATGTGATTTCACAAAAACACGAGTTCTGGATATTAATTGAGATAAAATATAAATATTTTAATAGTTACTAATAACAAAGCTAAAGTATTAAATGCTTAAACTGATCCCTTTAAAACACTAATTTAGTCGGAAATGTCCTACTTAGTTATTAATTTATAAATGATAAATACGTCAGATACGGCATTAGAAGTCATACATCTTTTGTTGTTATCTTTGTCGCTGTGGGCTCTCAATTCAAATCAATTAGTTTATTTCAACATTCATAATACATAATTGTAATGAAAGCGAACGCATATACAATATTGAAAAGCAGGATGCTTGAAACATTGCCTATATAATGCACCTCCCTTAATATAACATTAAAAACATTCATGACAAATAATTATATATTTTATTATGAAACAACACAAAATTCTACACCAACTAAAACATCATTAATCAAATTACTTGTAATATAAACACCAGATAACAATATTTCTCTGTAAAATATTAACTTGTACACTAAATACATTTGGAAGCTAAATCTGGCTAGTATGTACGGCCATATGATGAATGGAGCATGAACTGTCGAAGTGCGTTCACTGAACTGAACTACAAACAGAACTATGGGACTTCGGCTAAATACAGTTTAAAAGATCTGTTACTATTATCCTATTTTGATACACTGATATCTTAGCTTGCCATTTAACAAACGAAACATTGTATAAACACATACCGTACTGTAAGACGTCATAAACTCAAATCTGTCGAACACAATAAATCGTCCCACTGATTCTCGGGGAATACTAAATACCTCAATCATTAACTATAGGCTACTCCAAATACCGATAAATATAATTGTCAATGCCCATCATCCATACATTACCACCAATAAATTCCAGCCCTCAAAGTGTAGCTCTACAAGACGCAATTATACACGAAGCAACTTAAGTAAAGATACTAACGTGCTACATCTTATACATTTGGAAATATCAATAATCTTTTATGTTATTCTCAACAATAATACAAAGCATATATACTGGCCGCTGCAAAAATTTGTCCTTGCCTTAATTTTATAAATTCTAACAATTCGTTTTTTGTCTGATGCCATGCCTAATACACGACCAAGCGTCCAAGAACATCTAGGTGAACTGCCACTCACCAACACTACATCACCTTCCGTTTAATTTGTGGAGGGGACTATTCCATTTCTGTCTGGTTTGAATAGTGGGAAGATATTCCTTGACCCAACGCTTCACAAATATGTCCGCCAAATATTGTACATGTCGCCAACGTATACGGGAATAATTGTCAGCTTTATTAAACTGCCCAGATGTCATGTTAGATCCATGTTACATCATTAACAAGTGATTCGGGGTTAGGACGTCAAAATCCTCTGCATCGTTTGAGACGAATGTCAATAGTCTACTATTCATAATCGTCCCAACTTCACAAAAGAACGTTGTATTGATTCATCATCCAAGCGAGCTAGCTGCTCACGCATGAGAGAGTACAGCTTCTTACGAACATACATAATGAGACGCTCCCAAACTCCCGCAGTGTGAAGCACCCGGTGGGTTGAACAGCCACGTAACATCTTTCTGCTGCAGAATTTGCTGGAAACAATATTGATTCCAATTATTCATCTCTTCTCGCATATCTCGTTCTGCCCCTACAAAATTGGTTTCATTGTATGAACGAAACAGTTCGACATTACCTCTTCGAGCCATACACTTCGGATTGTATTAATACACGAGTCTGTATCAAATCTATATACAATTTATATACAACTAAGCATGTAAATAGTACACCGTACCTCTTCACCACACTACGACCACGTTTCATCTCGATAGGCCCAACATACTCGACTCCAAACTGGTGAATGGTGGCTGATGTGGTTCGATTCTGTCCCGTGATAAATCTGCCATCTTCTGTTGACAACATTGACCTCGATAGCTTCTAAATAAGACACATCTGGCCAACACTTTGCAGATGTTTTAATTGGCATCTATAATCCAATACATCTGACGTAGCCTAGCAAGTATTATGTGTCCCATATGACCAACTGTCCCATATGACCAACTTATGTAAAACGCTAGATAGTCTTAAAGATCTATTCACAGAAGACTGTAAGACTTCTAGCTCTTCTTTAAAGAACTCGCGTTGATCATGTTTATAGATAACTATCACCACTTCATCAAGCTCTGTAATAGGCAGACATAGTGGTTTGAAACGGTCATTTGAACAATGCTGCGTTGCTTCTATCGAGTATATGTGTTTCATCTTGCTATCGATCTGTTGTTTCCGAATATTTTGCTTAGGATCATCTAACTGCATTTGATCCAGAAAACGTCTACGTTAATGATACCGAAGTCGAGTTTTCCTGATGAAGATTATCATCCAAGCAACGACCCTCCATCGCGATCTTGTCATAGAAATTCTGGACCTCTGAACCACTGATAAAGTTGCACTGGATCTTGAATATCCAGCCCTCTAGATGCTACGTCTGCAGGATTGTCTTTATTACTCACATAATCCCATTGAGCCACATTAGACCATTCTCTAATTAGTTTTAGACAATTTTCCACAAATGTCTTAAATCGTGTCTGTTCATTAGAAATGTGCCCGAGTACACACATACTGTCTGACCAATAATATATCTGGTCAACTGATATATCTAAACATGTTTCAAACATCGTGGACAACTTGACAGCCATAGTGGCTGTAGTTAACTCCCTTCTGGGAATGGTAGTACTCTTAAGAGGTGCTACTCGAGATTTTCCTAATAGCAGTGAGCAATGTACACGACTTTCACTATTCACAAATCGTAAGTATGCTACTGTTCCATATGCACGTTCACTAGCATCGCCAAAGTTGTGTATCTCACATACTGCTATCATGCCGAAATAGTGTGGTTTGTAACATCGTTGTATCACAACGTCTTCTAAAGTCCTGTATCCATTGTAGCCATGTACGTAGAACCTTACCAATCACAGTTTTATCCCATCCTATGTCGCGTGAACACTAGCTCTAAAGGAGAATCTTTGCATGCAACACAAATAGTGCAGCTAATCCCAAAGGGTCATATATAGAGCTGATTACAGACAGCATGTTTCTACGTGTAGCTGGCGATTTCTTGATTGAAATATTGAATCCAAAGCTGTCTGATTCCACTGACCATGATACGCCCAGTTTGTGGGCTTGATTCCGACTCGTACAAACCGAAGCAATAATAAAACCACTGAAATTACTGAACATCTACTTTTTAATGCAGTGGTATAGAAATGCTATAATAACTACAAATTACTTTTAATACAACTTCATTCAAATTCCTTATGCTATATTTTTTCTTCTTATGGCTCTCACAAATACACATTCAAATATATACCAAAATAAAACAACCAACAGATATACATATTACGAACAGGGAGATCGGCAAACTCGTCCGAATTTAGGTAATTCATACTTGGATGAAATCAATTATTACTTACTCCCACACTAACCTCATCCAGAAAGAAAACCCGGAATTCTATAACTTATTTCATTAAAGGAACCGTCCACTTTTATTTCAAATATTTGGTTAAAATACAACTTTGTTGATGCAAACGACAAAAGTTGTCAACATATAAACATGATCAACCAGAACTTAAATAAAGCAGTTCAAAGTTCTGTGGATGACGACATATTGGAGTCAGACAATGACCGCATGCTCCTGGAGCTGTTTGTTCGATCTGATTATACAGAAGGCAAACAAGTGTCAGCCAAGGATATTATTTCGGAACAAAAAGATATTTCCTAACTTTACAGTGTAATTGATTCAAATAGACCCAGACATTACTGAAATGGATAAGGAAAACTCTATAATGAAATTTGGTTTGAACATTCTTTTGGGCTGTTTTAAGTGTTTTAACAAGAGTCCATCGATACTTCAGATTTATGTAAATGAACCGAGAACTGTATCAGCAGCAGTTAGTAGGTTGAGCCCGAGGACAGATGAGGTCACGAAGATAGCTGAACCGTTGCATCCGTGGCGTGATTTGATCCGGATAGAGACGGCTAAATTATCATTGTGGTCATTGACGTTAGAGCATATGACTACCTTTCTCCTTCCCACCATACAGTCTGGTATTCCAAGCAGATGTAATGACGCCCCTCCTTCTGTAATTTGGATCGTTTCCTTACAGATCCATCATTTCGAATTGAAGGATCTTTATAGCTGATGATTTTGAAGAGTGCAATAAATAACACATCCTAATTATCATTAATGATGTAGGTAGGCAATTCTATTAAAAAACAGTTTATGTTATCATGTTACTTGAGGTTGTTGAGATCTGCAATATGCACTGTAAATGGCAATATTCCAATTTAACTGTTTGAAGCATATTTACGTGTGATGATATTGAAGAGTGCAAGAATTGATGCATTATGTTTAGTATTGTCTATCAAAGGACCTATTGTTTCAGCATTGTTAGACGAATTACCTGCATTTTGCCGCGGGGGTTGACCAACGAGCCCCCATATTTGAACACATATTTTCCCTATATATGTATATAACTTTCACACCCTCACTTCCTCTACATGAAGAATATTACACGCGCGCGCACGCACACACACACACACACACACACACACACACACACACACACACACACACACACACACACACACACACACACACACACACACACATATATATATATATATATAATTCAACCATGTATAAATATATTTTGAACTTTGCGGTCAGTCTATGTCCTTTTCAGGGAATTAGTTCAATATCTTTTCAGAAGGAATATAATGTTGTACTTTGTAGAGCAGAACCAACGTGCACAATGTACTACGAGTCTGAAAGTTGTCATTTGTTACTCAATATATCTTGATAGTATTCACTTATTTCATAACATTTATTTCGGACTATTGTTGCAATAATATTTTGGATACTAATACTCACGCTGCTTCTGGCCACGAAAACGCTCTCTGTATGAGTCCAAGTTCGGGCGAAACGCAACAGTTTTACAGGATAAAATACAGCAGCAGTGCACGCCCTGTAAATAAATAATTGAACGTGAACCAAAAATCGTTGGTCGATTTATCGAGCTGCTATAACGGGTGAGAGGGGTGGGCTGTTGATGTCACGGTTTGTTTTCAGTGATGGAAAGAGAATGTCGTTTGATACCCTCGACACCCGCCCATTAAGGGCTTGCCGTATACCTAAGAAAACAAGTCTAATTGGCGAACTGTGGGAATTTATGTTAGGTTTATAAGCATTCCCCATTAACACATTAGGTTGAGTATTGTAGTTAGATACAGAAAATATAAACTTGTTCAAATCCCAGTATGTCTTTTTTAATATTTAATACTGACAAAGTCATGGTTAATCCGTTGTACACAAATAATGCCGAATGCGGCATATTTTACATCAGACCAAACCTTCATTCGCAACACTTCTACTCCACACATAAACAATTAATCATTACTAATGAAACGTGAAACGAATAAACTTTCCTCTGTTTTCCATCAGAATGCAGTTAGTCAATTTTGGCATTGGTGGTTGATCAAACACACTTTCTTTTAGTGTTTGCTCGAATTGGTTAACATGAATGTTCACATTATGTATCAATCTGCTAAGTTTCTTTAGGTTTGTAAATTATTTGGCTTATCGAAGCCGTAACTATGGAAGCCTTAAGTTTAACGAGTATATATATATATATATATATATATATATATGTGTGTGTGTGTGTGTGTAGGTGTTTTAGGATACATATATAGTGGCAGTGGCTCAGAACATCAACATCTAAGCGTCATTTGAAACCTACACTTCAACAAATCTATACATAAACACAACTATACATACTTTGATCTAAATATAAAATGTTCTAGACCTCAACATATCTATACATACGTAGACCTGTACATGTGTCTGGGCTACTCATCAGCCTGTGGGGACCATCTAATTCGTTTTTTGTATGTGACAAATATGCATATCAGAAAACGGAAGGACGTACACAAAATATCATTTCTCAACCACAGATCGCAGTAAACACGTGCGTGTGGTTCAATGGTGAGTTAGTACATACACAAGATTACCTTAACACCACAGTTTACATTTAGCTAATATATATATATATATATATATATATATATATATATATATATATATTTGTGTGTGTGTGTGTGTGTGTGTGTGTGTGTGTGTGTGTGTGTGTGTGTGCGCGTGCGTACGTGTATGTGTGTTAGCCATAGAGCATAAGACACTGCCACAGAGAATCTCGAAACATGAATTCAAACGATTCTTCAGGGGAACTAGATCAACATATTTTACCTATATCTGCAATATATATTTATGATCAATATTATATCCATGCCTGTTTTAAAGAGATTAAACAACCCAAATTTAATAACAAAAATAATCAAGCTATCACATTACTTTTTGTAATATTAAAATAGTATTTTGAACTATTTTATAATGCATGTAATATGGATGTATACCATATTAAGATTTTCTTAAATGTATTGGCCAAAAGCAAGAAGCGATTATCCTACATTATGAAATGAACCCAGTGTTTTTAAATATATTATGTTTCCGTAGTGCTACAAAATCAGATCAGTTTGCTAAGAAAAATAAAATGAATTCTGCACTTATTATGTGTTTTACATAAATGCTCAAAACATTTCGACTAGCGTCTAAAGGTGAGGTCAAGGAGATAAGTCTTCGAATAAGTCATGTGACTTGGAGCCACTGCCCACTTGACTTTAGAAGAAATGTATGAATAACATTCAGCTACTGATAATAGCCATTATCAATAGGTTAACGGATAAGTTAGTGATGCCGTTGTGTTTGAAACCAGCCATCATAACCCTGCTGCTTAATAGACCTGAGTTGGATAAGAAAGATATGAAGAATTATGGTGCTATTTCTAATATTCTTTTCATCTTCAAACTTATTTAAAAGTTAGTAGCAAGACGTATAGAAAAGTACATAAATGAAAATGACCTCCATGACAGTAATCTGTTATCGTAGAGGTCATTCAACATAAACTGCCCTCCTGAAAGCGCATAGTGACAATGCTGAATCTCTTGATGAAGGATCCATGAACGCATTAACTGTGCTTGATTTATCTTCAGCTTTTGATGTAATCGATCACCCGATATTACTTTGGAATCATGAAAAAGGCAAAGCAACAGATGTCGCTCTTCATTTTTGTGTACCACAGGAATCCTTTTTTGCACACTACTTCGTTGATGTATACAAAACCAGCTCGTTAAATTATTGAACGGCATAACATTAAATATCGTTAATATGCCTATGATATCCAAGTTCACACGACTGTAAAGCCACGTGATAAATGGAACGATATTTCACCTCCAATTGAAACTTGTATTGCAGACATAAGTATTCGGGTGAAGAGCAACATGCTGTAATTGAATAAAGATAAGACCGAATTAATTGTTTTCTCATCCCGGCAACATTTGAAGAAAACTGGCAATTTTCGCATTAAGCTAAAATCCAGTTGTGTAAATTATTCTACGTTTGTGAGAAATCTAGGGCTTATAATGAATGGTTAATACACTATGACTGGAGAAGCAGGAGAATTATCTATGTAAGTTCTACTATTAATACATAAATGATGAGACAGGCAAGACTTAACTCCAAGTCCTTATAATTCCTTGATTGGCTTATGGCAATGAATTAGTATGTAATATATATATATATATATATATATATATATCTGTCGAGCTAAGAAACTATAAAAGGTCCTAACTTTACTCATAACAACGTCTTTTATACTGAGTCATGTGTATGTGTATGCGTTCGCGCTCATGCATGTATATGAGTGTGTGCGTTATTGACAATAAGGTGTTCAGTACTTATCACTATTAAATTCTTACCGTTTAAAATTATATTTGCTTCGCAATTAGCACAATTATAGTTACAAATTAATTGCATCTTATTTTTATTTATTTTGTAAATTTTATAAGCTCAGTCTTTCCCTTATATCTAAATAATTTAAGTAACACTTGAGTGACTGATTGCCAATTGCGATCTCATACTGAATTTACGGCATATAAGTCACGAGAGAATAATTATAACACATATCTGTTGTGGGTGGCTAATTTAAACCATAAACACCGCTAAAGTGCTTATTTTGTTGTGTCAATAACCGCCAGTATCATAATCATAACGGTTCATCGAGTAATAACTTAGACGTTCGCATTATGATTATCTGTTACCTGGGTCCACTATTTTGACCTATTTCCAGAGACAGAGTGAAACTCGCTGTTTTAATGCGCTGAAACAACTGTTAGACCCCCCCCTCGACAAACCAACAACCGAGGCAAAGCTAAGATAGGTATCGTACCGCAGAGACATGTGACCCACTTCTAGTCAACT
Source organism: Paralvinella palmiformis (assembly GCA_025642065.1). Classification (NCBI taxonomy): domain Eukaryota; kingdom Metazoa; phylum Annelida; class Polychaeta; order Terebellida; family Alvinellidae; genus Paralvinella; species Paralvinella palmiformis. Next base: position 851,933 of record JAODUP010000048.1, read on the forward strand.
ACGCAGAGCTGACTGCTTAAACAAAGTTTAATGAATGGTTGTATATATTTTGACAACATCAACGCCGGGCTTGGAGCTGACGTCACCCTGTAGTTCCACTTGTCAAGGCTTCAGAGAGTTCAGACTCGACTAAACTTTGTATTATAAACTGATATGAGATTAAACACACCACATCGGTCGGGGCTGATATACTATGAGTGCCTAGAATATATCGGATACGAGTTTAAAGACGTACTAGTGCTGATTGCTACATTCGAATTATCGGACGGCTTGCTTCGTTCAACGAGCAATATGTAAATAGAATCGGGTTTTCAGTGTTAGTGTCAGCAGAGAGAGAGAGAGAGAGAGAGAGATACTAGCTGGGTAAGTATTATTGTAGTAATAATGTTTAATATACAACAACAACAACATCAACAACAACAACAACAACAACAACAAACTTCAATGTTAATTATCATCTAACTACAGTGCTAGAACCTCCACCCACATATGTATGCACGACACACACACACACACACATACACACGCACGCGCGCGCGTACACACACACATACATATATACACACACACATTAGGGTGGCCAAACATCCTGCTTTTGAGCTAGTCGTCCTCCATCCGGCGCCAGCTTAAGCCCGACCTGTTTTGATCTTCACATATTATAACAGGACCCTAATTTCTCAGAAGAATGTCTGCCATGTACAGATAACACTTAGCCAACAGAAATGCCAGAAATAAACAGCTCATGACAGGCTACCTTTGTGTTTTTGAAATAAGGAAACCTTTAGCATATCTGCTTCAATTGGTGTAAAAATTAATATTGATTTACTTTACTTCTCTGTAATAATAAAATGTGTTTCTATATGCACCCTCTGTGTGTGTGTGCACTATGTGTAAGTTGGTAGCCTATGACCATGTCCTCCTTTTGTGAGCAACGTTCTCCTTTTGGGAGCAACATGTCATCCTTTTTAGAAAATTTGAAATGGTCACCCTTATACGCACATACACGCACGCGCGCGCGAGCCCGCGCGCGCACATACACACACAAATGTCTCCCACTTTCTACTTCATAAGCACGGGTTTGCTAAATATTATAGTCTTCACCGCTTGCTTTTCTTACCGAATGACCTTTTTAGCACTCATGGTATCCTTCTGGGTACACCAAAGAGAAAATTCTGATGCAGACAAATCAGGAAAAGGTGAAGGCCAATCGAAATTTGAATTTCGCGAAATTTGTCTTTCTGAGAAAATCTCTCTTAGCAGTCGCATTGTAGCCAATTCTGTTGGAACAATTGCCCCCATCTTACTGCCATCATGGCTAAGTCTTGTTTTCCACTGTAGCACATACAATACTTTCCAGAATTGCTTGATATCTGTAGGCGGTGAACGTAACGGTATGGTCATTTTCCTGTTTAAACAAGTAGGGTCCGATCACCCTTTCTGATATCACGCCGCACCAAAATATAACCAGAGAGTTTATATCATTGACCTGAAAGAACACTAGACCGAGCAGTCAGTGGTGTTTGATTGGGCTGCCATGACCAAACAGCGCTGACTTCCGTTCGGGGTAAAGAGCATCGTTGAAGCGACTGCGCTTCGAGGTATCTTAGTGATCACAGATCATCACACTAATTCCAAATGATCATTCAGTTTTGATCGGACCTCTTATTTGGAGTAAGTTAGGGTTAAGAATATTGATTTTCTTGAGGTCATGTAAGTACAGGTGAGAGTAGCCGGGGTTCATGTCAAATAGGGGCGTGTCTACTTCAAATCGATATGCTTATTTTAAAAATCTAGATCATATCTCATTTTACACTAGCTTTCCTTTTCTTTCGGGAAACGAAAGAAAAAGACTTTCTTTGTATCCACCTTTCTGTTACTGCAGCCGGAAGCGGCACAAAATGAACCACAGCCATGGACCACTGACATGGCACCTCCAGCCGCTAGGATCGCTGCGCTCCTTGAATTCAGAATGATGCGCTATGTTAAAACGTCATGTAACACGTCTTGTTTTATACAGCCTTTGATATAACTTGGGGATACACATCACGCAGATGGATAACTCGGATCACCCATGAATCAAAACCTGGCATTCTGTTTAGTGACAAAGCAATTCAGAATAAAATGGGATTCATTTCGAGGGAATAAATGTTCAAAATCAGGAAAAAAAGGGTTATTAAATTCTGTAATGGTTAGGCGACTCATCAGTTGTATATATATATATATATATATATATATATATATTGTGTGTGTGTGTGTGTGTGCGTGTGTGTGCGTGTGTGTGTGTGTGTGTGTGTGCCTTCCAAGATATCCCCAAATTACATATCCTTGCGTCAACTAGTTATCATAACAATTAACAATTATCTAATAACATAATACTAGTTACGAAAGCAGTGCAGAATGAACCACTGCCATTAGATGCCATGTAAACAAAGGTAGTTATGTTTATACCTAACCGAAGACGCCATATTAACGTTGTATAAGAGACAGTTGTAGTCATAACATACACGTATTTCTTTTTATTCTAGAGATAAACGGTTCTGTCGACAGGATCTTACAGTGAGGTTTGGTAATGGCTGCCTTGTGTCATAGAACGCTGTCTCGTTGTTTACGTGCGAGATTAATCGGTTATCGCTGTGTGAGGAGTATACGTCATATCAATAGTACAAGGTTTGTGATATAGAATATATTGTAGTGTATGTATGTGTGCATTTGTTTGTATGGGGGAGGAGCTACACATAAATGACAGCATTGGCTTAGGGTACTTAAATTGATACATCCATAAACTTCAGTATCCATTAACTAAAACCTATACATCCAAAACCTATACATCCACCTTTAAACATATACATTCATCTATGAATCAATGTATGGTTAATTTGTCTGGGCGGCTCATCAGATTAACATAGAGGGGGGTATGAGAGAGATGAGTGATTGAGTGTCTAGACCTATACAGGCGACATAACCTGCAAGTGTCAGTTCAGTCTTTACCAAGTGCCAGCTCAGTTTAAAATCTCAATTTGAAACATAAATGAAGTGTGGCAAATGATTAGCTCAAATTTAGTTGAACTGTTTTCCTCCAGTAACTCCATACCAAGAGACCTTCAGTGGAGTTATTTACATAGTGCAACGGAAAGACCGCTGATTGGCGCCACTATCGGCAAGCTCGTCCAATCAGCAGCGGAGAAATATGGCCAGCGAGAAGCTTATGTATCGGCTCACCAGACGCTTAGGTACACCTTTGAAGATCTGTTGGAAAAGGCAAGAAATAAACAAATAAAAAAATTAAATAACTGTGACAAGGATCTGCTGGAAAAGGTAAGAAATAAACGAAATAAAATATTTTATAACTGTGACACGGATCTGCTGGAAAAGGTAAGAAATAAACAAAATAAAATAGTTCATAACTGTGACAAAGATCTGCTGGAAAAGGTAAGAAATAAATAAAATAAAATATTGTATAACTGTGACAAGAAGTAATTAGGAGAGACTTAACTCGAACTTGGAATGACATCGGAGTTTTTCTTCTCCCGAAGCTGCCCTTTGTCTATAATTATTGCTAATGATATACTTTTTATGTATCCAATCAGAATATTGAAAATTACACGGTATTAATCATCTTAGATCTAGCTAAATACATAACTAATCTTACTGAACTTATGACTTCAGACTGATGAGTTGGCTGCTGGCTTGATGAGTTTAGGGCTCACGAAGGGGGAACGTGTTGGTATATGGGCTCCAAACATCATGGAGTGGATACTAACACAATATGCTACTGCCAGAGCTGGCTTTGTTCTGGTAAGTAATATTTCTGTTCTCAAATGGAGGATGAGGTATGCTAATTAATATCAGTACCTCAATGCAAGCATTCTTACTGCTACACATCGTAATAATTATTCCAACTCGGATAAGACCTGGATACGCCAGTGTAATTAAATTAATTGAAAGTCCCTTTATCACGTCAGGTGAACTTCGATAAATTTCTGAAATATGCTACATATTTCGCTGTGCCTTTGTATTTAAATTATTTAACTGTATTATTACAACCAGAACCAGAAACAAATCCCTTAAAAGTTGTAAAAACTAAAATGAACTAGAAACCTCTATGCTATGTGATCTAATCTATAATGCTATTCTCTCTACGTTGTATCATCCACCAATTAGAGACTGTCCACGTGTATTGGTTAGAAAAATAACTCCAAACCCGACAATAATATTCGCAAACTATATATGACATCAAAGATGTAATGAAACATTCAAAACAACTGGATGAATACCAGATGTACAGCAGAAAGGAGAAAGGTCACGTACTCAGAGATCAGCGTATCATGTCACCGATGCTCTGGCTCAGCAATCCTCGTGACCTTAACTTCCCCTCCCGAATCGACCTACTAACTACTACCAACTCACTCAGTCGTCGATTAATCTGTATAAATCTGTCAACTCGGTATACTGTTCTGAGTTATAAAAAGTATAAAACGATATTCATAAGGAATTTCATTATATGATTTTCTTCAGCCATTTCAGTAATGTATATGATGGTTTGGACGAACGATACTTTAATATTCATAAATACGGTTTTATTTTGGAATAATTCTTGACTTACACTTGTTTATAACCGGGTTATGCAAACAACTTATACATAGTGAAGTCAGACATCAGGGACATACGGGACCTGTGTCTAGCTTCAAAATAGTGTCGCCCACAAAAGAATGTTAGTCGAGGAAAAAGGACTTACAACTGGAATTTTTAATACGTGGTTGACTGTGGTTATATCTGAACACCTTTTATCGTTTATGTTTACATATTTTAATATTCTTGCAAATTTCAAATAAAGGTGGATATTTTTATTAAGTCTTCGGCATAATAATTGAATTCCCTTATAAGGTAGATCGTGAGCGTAAACGGGTAAGATCACTAGCTCACCTATCCCCCCACTCACTCATTCATTTACTCACTCATTCACTCACTCACTGGCACACACACACACACCCACTAACTCACTTATTTACCTTTTCACTTACATGCGAGAAATGAAAGGCATCGAAAACTATGCACCACTTGATACATGTGTTTTTAATTCAGCATCAAATTCTTGTCCTTGCATTAAGCAACATTATACTGGTTTGTTGTTGTGACATTTACCTATGACAGGAAATTGTTTACGGTTGTATGGGCTACGAAAACATAAATTAAACAGTAGAATTTACAAACTGCCAGTAACACCTCAAATATCATTTATCTATAATTGAAGCTACACGGTGCCATTTGGTGAATCATTTACGACATACCATTTTACGTCAATGCGGGTGTTTACGTTCGATCCTAAGGCAGTTGCTCTACTTAAGAAATTACTCTTTTTCGGATCATATTTTAATATTACTTTTCTCTAATATATTTGGTTGTCTATTTTTCCATATTTATTTTTCACTTACTTTCTTTTCTAGGTTAACATCAATCCAGCGTACCGTATTTCCGAATTAGAATATGCCCTAAACAAGGTATGATATTTTCATTGTATTATATAATGGAAGTCTTAGAATAAACGTGCTAGATAAGGCTTTGTTTTCTGATTATTATCACCGAATGTCATCATAAACCATCATACAATTAACATAATGACTATATTTAGGTCAGTGTTAAGACGTTGATAGCCACAGAAACGTTCAAAACGTCGAATTATTACCAGATGCTACAAGAATTGATACCTGGATTAGCCGAGTCTGACCCATTCCGGATTAAATCAGAACGGTATGGATATACATTTTGTCGTTGTTGGCTAAAGTATTATTTTAGAATTCATACTATTGAAATAATGAACCATTCCTTGAAACTAAATATCATTGTAAATTGTAAAAAATTAAATTGAGTTGGTTTATTTTCCAGATTACCAAACCTACATCACATAATTATCATAAGTGAAAAGAAACTGCCGTAAGTAAAAGACAAATACATTGTCTACCTGTTTTGTTTAATTTGAAGATTTCTCTAGCATATTTCCCTATTTACTATCTTATATTAACTGAAGTCATAAACGCTAGTTCGTGTTCATCATAAGACGTCATCAATTTAAATTATTTATTCTATTATTATAATTTATTTATTTTTTCATTATTTGGCAGAGGAACTCTTAGATTTTGTGATGTACAAAATATGGCAACGAATGAAATAAAACGTAAATTATATGATATTCAAGATGACTTACAATTTGATGATATTATCAATATACAGTTCACTTCGGTTTGTATCTATTTATTATGGGATGTATACTTTATATTTGGTTATAATTGGATTAGTAATATAAATTTACTATGTGATAAATTTACTATATATATATATATATATATATATGCAGGCCCGATTAAAACAAGTATTTATAATTGTAAATGTCGTTCATGCTTATTATTAATTATTCTTGTTTCTGTGTCTAATTAATTGTAATGGCTAATTTGATTAATTGATTGGCTATAATTTTTTCATACATGTGAGAATTATTCAACAGATGAATGTTTTGTTATTTATTACAGGGAACAACAGGCAACCCAAAAGGAACGGCTCTCTCTCATCACAATATTGTCAATAACGCAAAATATGTAGCCGAGGTACTTGAATACGATAAGGTGGTAAGTGTTATTACGTGTAGATGGATTAGAATGACTTACAAATGTGATTTATTCCGGGTGACATCAGGGTCTTCCCAATGAAACAACCTGAGTGATCAATTGATACATGTTTATAAACATATGATTAATATTTATATTTTAGACAATGACGTTTACGTTGACTCACAGGATCGAAGTTTATGAACGATGATTACAGTTCTCCCTGAATGTTTTCTCCGATCTGTACATCGTTTGATCACTCCTCGTAAACTTTAGTGTTTGTATTGATTAAAATATATATATTTTTAAAAACCATCAAGTTTGATCTTTGTACGTATAGAGAATTGGTCAAGAGCACATCTGCGTTTACCTTTATAGATAGAGGGGATTATTTTACTGTCATGCAAAACCCTCCGAAATAATAACCACGATATTTATCCAGCGTGATCCAGATACGATCCACTCGGAATTGGGTCACGTTCATTAACCCAATGTTTAGATCACTAATCGTTCGAGTGATATCCAAATAGTTAGTCTTTCGTGTTTATATACGTTCTCTGGATCAGCTGTGAATACACTTACCTCAGCTAATTAATTTCCCTGCTTCGTTTCCAGGCTACACGAATCGCCATGCCTGTACCATTATACCATTGTTTCGGCATGGTCCTCGCTAGTTTGACCACAATAGTTCATGGTTCTACTGTAGTCCTGCCATCACCTGGCTTTGATCCAATCGCAACACTTCAAGCTGCACAAGATGAAAAGTAGGTCAATTCTTAGTAGTCAAAATATGTACAAGAATGCAATTTAAAGTTTGTGTGTATATATATATATATATATATATATATATATATATTCTTATTAGTGTATTATTACTTGATGCTGCATGTCTACACTACTTAGATGTAGATCGGTCTATGGAACGCCAACAATGTTCATAGATATGGTGGAAGCAGTCGAGCAGAAAGAGTATGATTTGTCATCGTTATCAACAGGTAGTATACTGAATCCTATCATTGTTCTGTCCATTTTAAGTCATGTTTATCTTGATATTAATAGATTTCTTACCTGCATATTTTGTAACAAAGGCTGATGAACTATCACAAAGTACTGATCTCATTATCATTACCTCATCATGCTGTAAACTGTTTGCGACTGACAGGCGGGTGTCAGTTCGTACCTATGCTTCATCCGAATGTGTCTTAGTTGATTAGGTCAATGTATTTTTAAATATTCTTCACTCCTCCCATATCTTCCAGTCATTATATAAAATAAGCGTACATATCCTATCCGTATGCGTACAATACATCATAATCCTGAATTTCTGCCTATTGCTTACATTACAAAAATACCCCTCCACCCACTCACCTACCCCCAGCGGACACGTGCCTATTCCGATCTCCATACGGTAATGTTACACCCAGGTCAGATTATATCGCCCATAATGTAGCAGCTTCCTTGTGGGCGTAACAGATTTGTCACGTACGAAAATTGGATTAGTTAAGCGCCACAGGCTGATGTCTAGCTCAGACACATGTATAGGTATACGTTTGTATAGATATGTGGAGTTGTAGAATATGTTATATTTCGATTGAAGTATAATGTATAGTTTTATTTATGTATAGATTTATGGAGTTATATGTTTCAAAGGATGTTTAAATGTTGATGATGATGAGTGGGTTTTCGGCACATTCAAAGGACTCAGCCCATAGCAGTCTCACTGGTATATACTTTTAGATAAAATGCTTAGATACAGTAGAGCTATTCCACTCATTACTTTGAATGGGTGTTACCAGAAGTGGGAAGGGCCCCTTAAGTTTTCGGCCCACCCCAAAAAAATGTTTAGACGGGGTTTAAAAAAGGAAAGGAAAAAGGGGGAAAAAAAAGCCTGGGTTTTTTAAAATAAATTGGTTTTTATTATAAAACCTCTATTTTGAATTAAGTGCCTTCCGAATGCATCGTCTTACGTTTATCATAGATTTCCACTTCTGATCATCTGTCATGACTGTTGTCTCATTTGTCAATATAATATGGTAATCTAATCTTGAATGTTGTTTTTCTAATGTATGCTTCAAACAAATAATACACCTTTGTATGATGCCAAACCCAGGAATTCCGTAGAAACATATAAATTATGTATCTTATGGAAAATGTTTGATTTCTTTGAAATTCATTTACTTATATAAATTATATTTTGACATTTCTTTTGATTTCCTTTATTTTTAAATATTACTACACTCCTAATATATTCCTCTCTTGGGACATTAAACTATTGTTCTATGTTAACAGGTATAATGGCTGGAGCACCTTGTCCCATCGAATTAATGAAGAAACTCGTACATAAGCTCCACATTAAAAACATAACGGTGAGTTTGTTTGGTTTCTGTAATAAACATATCGTGCACTGAAGTGAGGGAGTGAATCGTAGTAGACGAACATTCTCTGGCCAAACTTTGCCTTCACACAACATTGGGTATTGAGCATAAACATTCTCTTGAGGTAAAACACGTTAGGGTATGTAACAACAGAACGTTTATATACAAAAATAAATAACGAAATACGGATTATTCAAGGAACAATTAAATGTCATTTTGTTAACTGTATGATTTGTTTCCATCCTACTTAGAAGGCCAATTATGCATGACCGGTCACCAGCTCTAACATGATTGGCTAACAATGGTGGCCATATTTGTTTTCAAAGCGAGTTAGCCAAAGTACAGAACGAAGAACCTATTGAATGGTATAATGACATATTAATGGAAATCATTATTATTGTAGATTGCATATGGGACAACAGAAAACAGTCCTGCTACTTGTCAGACGGTAATGGATGCTTCACTCGAGAAGAGAGTCTCCACAGTAGGAAAACCTTTAGCTCAAACTGAAGTTAGTATGGTGATGAATTCAATGTTAATTTAATTAGTCCTCATTGATCAATCTTGGTGGATCAATTTAGAAAACGTTCCAAGCGAAACATATGTAGGCCATTGTTTTTTTTTAATTCTTCTTTTATAAACCCACCGAACCACAGCTGAAACTCGCGCAGGGAAATAAAACTGACTTTTATCCTTTTTATTATTCTTTTCCCACCGACCCGCCTGTGGTTATCCTTGTTTGTTTCCTTCAAATTGTTTATTTCGATATTCAAAATACACCATTTTAATGAAAGCAAACGCATACAGAATGTTGAAAAGGAAGATGCTTGAAGCATTGGTTATATAATGCATTTCCCACATAACATTAAAAGCATTCATGACAAATTTAAAAATAAAAAAGACGTGAAAGTTTAGCACTCGAAATTTTCTCCTTGTAGCTACTAACCTAAAAACTCGATTAATTTAGGGGAGAAGTGGGAAGGTTCGACCACATTACACTTCAGTGATTTGATCTTAGTATACGCGATACAGCAATCGGCAAGAAGTATTTTTGTACCGGTCCCTCAATGTTTAATGTTCCTAATAATGGTTTTGCTTGCGGCATACACGAAAAAACTTTCTTTTTGCTTGGTGTATGTTTGAGAAGTCGCCTGCAACTCGAGTTTAGTAACTCAACATTTTGTCTTCCTTGATCCGCGCACTAACGGCCTTGTGGAGAGATTGTCAAATCCCAACTAACGAAGGATATGTTATACAAAGCATTGTCCTATTGTTTTCGATCGACCCTATGTTTTCAGTGAATTTGTTTATTGTCCCGACCGACCTTAATTTTCCGTAAAACAAGTATTACAAACAATGGCCTAAAAGCAATTTAACATTTTATATCCTTTGGCTCAACAATGTGGTGTGAGGAGGTAGTAAATCTTGTCACATGGTTCACAGAATGTAATCAGCGAACCACAAACCAATAATTTGTTTATTTGTTCGTGTATGTTTGTTTATTGTTTGTAAGGCGAGTGATCCATTAATGACTTACTGAAGTTAATTATTTATTATGTCCAATATGTGTGTGATCTGACTGTTTAGTGAAGGTGTAGTTCTTGAGCTTTTGTCTATTTCCTGGTATCTGATATAATTGTTCTATTATATCCACTCCACTGAGGTTGTAATTCTACAGCATCGCTCTGTCCCTACCAATTATGTGATGCACTCGAGAAGCATCAGTTATCATATAAGATAAAATATCTTGCATCGCATCTAGTATAGTAATGAGTGATCCCTAAAGGTCAATACCAATATCTCCATTTTCACATATTACACATATTCCGTATTAACTAATAATACGGTTGAAATGCAGGATTTATTCTGTGTTAAGTTGGCTCAAAGTACATTTACATATTTTTAGCTCGTCTTGTGTCAGATTACCTGACTGTTGTATTGTGTCCATACTATTCATCGCTTAAACAATACTTGTGAAATTGTAGAGGGGAAAGTCTACAATATTTATATTATTATAGATCAACTTTTCCACACATTATCTGTTTTGTACACGAATTGCGATAAAGCGATGGTGACAAATAATGATTGTTTCGTTTGAGTAATTAGAGTAAGAATACTTTTTTTTTCATTGGTTTGCTACCATATGTGTTCAGTAATAACTTATATCTTATGATAAATGATAATAACTATGACATTATCGATTTAACATGCAGGTCAAGGTGATAGATGAATATGGCAAAGTGACTCCTATAGGAGAGAAAGGCGAACTATGTATCCGTGGATATTGTGTAATGATGGGTTATTGGAACGATCCGGAGAAAACTCGAGAAGTGTTAGGCGATGACAGATGGTACAAGACTGGGTAAGGAATAGAACTAAATGAAATGATTATGAAAGTAAATCTATGTCATCTGAAAGAACACGATAGATGTAGTAATTCATACAAGATTCCGTACCGAAGAAAGACAGATGCAAACTAAATATGCTAAATCACGAAAAGCAAACAAAGTGAAAATATAACCAAATTGTTTTAAGGTTTGTACAATTCCTACATTAAGATCGCTCTTGGAAATAGAAAACACGTACTCGAAATTGTCATAATGGACGTAGAATAAGATTACAAATGTGTATGGTTTCTCTCAACGTTGAATATCATAAGAAAACTGATCTAACGAAAGAGAATGCCAGCCATGATGTAGATCTAATTAGACAAAGGCAAAGTAGACACATGGAATTTACTCATTTATACTTAATTATGATCTAATTCTGTTATCTTACAAGTTCGATTCTAGCGTTGTCTTGTATTTTCATTGACTAAAAAGCTAATATCGAAGTTTCCTTGCTTGTATATGGTGAACTACTACGAACGGCTTAGCACACAATCAACTTACTTGTAAGCATCAATAGGTTTCATTGGCCACTATAAAGGATATAAAATATCATTTTGTAAGCCATAATTCTTGGTCGTGAAATGGAATAGAGACCTGGTACACACTGTTATAAACATTACATTTTTCGAGGCTGAGAAAAGTGACTGCATTACATGTATTGCTAGTATTTGAGAGTTGACAAAAAGAGTCATTGGAATGTACTAGAAACGCGAATCCTTCTATATTAATAACCATATTTCAACTATGCTGTAGAACCTTTAGGTGATGGAAAGTATACCAATCAGTGTGTGTGAGTGAGTGACTGCTTTATTTAGCATTGAAGCATGCAATATTCGTATCATGTAAACAAAGTACATTACGTGCACAAATAACACTAAGTTTCGAACTTAGGCCCCCAATGGATTAATAAGTGGATAACAAAAAGTTGTATTATGTATGGAGCTGCATTAAACATTGTTATAGTGAGCACAATATGTTCATTATAGGGATATAGCCATTATGGACAAAGAAGGTTATGTACAGATAGTTGGCAGGATTAAGGACGTAATTATCCGAGGTGGAGAGAACATTTATCCAACAGAAATAGAACAGTTCCTCTATCAGCATCCGAAGATTGTTGACGTTCAGGTAGATCAAGAATGTCGCGCATCAATAATGAACAATAAACGAATATTGTAACTGTGACGTGAAATTCGTCTATTGTTAAATTGTCACATATGAAAACGTTATTAATTACAGGTGATAGGCGTACCTGACCGTAGATTAGGTGAACAGGTGTGTGCGTGGATTAAATTGAAAGATGGTGAGACTGCAACCCCTGAAGAGATAAAAGAGTTCTGCAATAAAAAGGTAGCAAAAGAGGTGGTTATTAAATATAATGCAAGCTATTGTTAAAAGAGAATACACTTCCTATAAAGATATTTTTGGTTATTTTCAGATTGCTCATTTCAAGATTCCTTACTACATACAGTTCGTCGAGGACTATCCAATGACAGTAACTGGAAAAATACAGAAATTTAAAATGCGGCAAGCGGCTATTAAACAATTACATCTGGAAGACGTTTAATGATGAAGTGGTTAGAAAAGATTATAAATGGTTCATTGTTATTGGGTATTTGGATTAACAGTTGTGTGCGTCTCTGTGTGTATTTGTGCAGGTGTGTGTGTGTGTGTGTTTTAAGGCACATATAAAGAGGCAACAGGCACAGAGCATCAACATATATAAACATCCTTCGAGACCTACTTCCATAAATCTAAATACAAATACAACTATACATACATTAATCTAAAATTAAAATCTTCCATACCTCCACATATTGATGTGTGCGTATACCTAAGCATGTGTCTAGTCTACTCATCAGCCTGTGGGAACCAGCTAATTCGCTTTTCGTACGCGACAAATATGTCACGCCCACAGGAAAGCGGCTATATGCAGGCTACGTACAAAAAGCGGAAGCACGCAAAAACATACCATTTAATACCACAGCTCGCAGCAAACAACACGCGCGTGTGGTTCAATGGTGACTTGCTACATACATATCATAAACTATTTTGACATCACAGTTTACATTCAACAGTATTTTCTGTGGTCCAAAAGAAACCTGTATATAAAACATTTCGACATCGCAGATGCTGACCTATATGAACCATGTATCAATACACGTCCGACTAGTCTGGCGTCGAAGTTCTTCTCTAACCTAAGTGAAAATTCAAGCCTTATATATACCCTCAGCGTGTTAACAAACATTACAGTTTGTTCATAACAAAGAGAATGTATACTAACTCAGTATGGACTCACTGAAGTGATTTAACTAAAATAAAAACAAAGTAGCAATACTGCACAATGGATTATTACTGGACTAGAACGAAATATCGTCTCAAACCTGAGTAAATACTATGATTTACTCGAATCTAACAGCTAATCCTCAGGCAGATCTCCGATCCTGCGAATGATACGTCGGGATTATAATAGCTATGCATTTAACAAATTTCACTGTTTGATCTAATGAAGTGTTCATGTCTATAGGATCTAGAAAACGGATAAGGAAGGCGTTTTATCTTAATTTTATTATTTAATTGTAGATGAATCTTATTTTATGGCAAAATATTTTATATATGCTAATATTATTTGGTATATTCTAGTTTCTATACCAGTTCTTGACATGAATTGAGATATAATTATTTCTTGAATATGAATATTTTAAGGTTAGTAATGACAAAGCTAAATGATTAAATACTTAAACTGATCCTTTAAAGACACTAATATAGTCAGAAATGTCCTCTTTAATTATTAATTTCAATGATAAATACGTCAGATACGGCATTAGAAATCATACATCTTTTGTTGTTATCTTTGTCGCTGTAAGCTCTATATATGTAAGTGTCCATGTACTGAACTACATTGTAATATATATATACATATATATGAAGTTATACTATACGTTATATCTCATAACAGGTTAACTATACAGCTTTATAAATTATATGGTGTATATACAATATCTTGGCGAGTTCTTCGTTTCAACTCGTCGGTGGTCACATCGGGGGGCTATAGCCATGTATTGACCCCCCCCCCCTTATATTGACATATTCTTCAAACAGAAGTTCCGGTAGTAATTGGATTCTAACAGGTGGCGCTCCGACAGCACATTAGGTTGAACATTGTATCTACTTTGTGGGCTTGATTCCGACTCGTACAAATCGAAGCAATAATAAAACCACTGAAATTACTGAAAATCTACTTTTATCATTTTAATGCAGTGGTATAGAAATATAATAATAACTAAAAATTACTTTTAATATAACTTCATTGAAGTGTCTTATATCATAATGTTTTTTCTTATGGCTCTCACAAATACACATTCAGATACATGTAATAAAAAAAACAAATCTTAAATCAAGCTGCTCAAAGTACTGTGGATGCCGACAGATTTATGTAAATGAACCGAAGACTATGTCAGGAGCAGTTAGTAGGTTGAGCCCGAGGACAGATGAGGCCACGAAAATGGCTGAACCAGAGCATCTACGGCGTGATTTGATCCGGATAGAGACGGTTAAATGATAATTGTGGTCATTGACGTTACAGCATATGACCTTTCTCCTTCCCACCATACAGTCTCGTATTCCAGGCAGATGTAATGACGCCCCTCCGTCTGTAATTTGGATCATTTACTTACAGAGCCATCATTTCGAATTGAAGGATCTTTATAGCTGATGATTTTGAACAGTACAGTAAATAACACGTCTTAATTATAATTAATAATGTAGGTAGGGAATTCTATTTAAAAACAGTTTTTGTTTCAGCATTGTCTATGAAAGGACCTATTATTTCAGCATTATTGGACGATTTAACTCCTTTTTGCCGCATGAGTTGACAAATGAGCCCCAATATTTAAAGGGATAGTCCACTGTCAGAAAATATTTTTTATGTAATGCTTAGAATAGTTACAAAAAAAATCCACAATAATAATCACTAAATATACCTGATATCATAGATATGGGGAAATAATCCAAATTACGGCTGCACCGGAAGCCAGATTCGAAGGCGGGAAGGAGCATATTGAAATGCTCTGACGTCACATCGGCGATTTCTATACTGACGCGGATTATAGTTTCTCTTGAGCGTTAATATCTGAGTCATTTTAAATCATCTTCCTCTTGTCAGGTTCCTTCTGGCTCAAACTGATGTGGTTGTATGTAATTC
>JAODUP010000048.1:870000-912500 GCA_025642065.1 Paralvinella palmiformis
AGAAACTAAAAATAGTCCTAACTGAACTCATAGCAGCATCTTTTATAGTGAGTCATGTGTATGTGTATGAGTGCACGCGTGCGTGTGTGTTATTTACATTAGGCGTTCAGTAATTATCACATTTAAATTCCTAATGTTTGCTTCACAATTAGCACAATTATAGTTACAAATTCACTGCATCTTATTTTTATTTATTTCGTAAATTTTATGAGCGCAGTCTTTCCCTTATATTTAAATAATTGAAGTAACAATTGGGTGACTGATTGCCAATTGAGATATCATATTGAATTTACGGCATATAAGTCACGACAGAATAATTATAACACATATCTGTTGTGGATGGCTAATTTAAACCATAAACACCGCTAAAGTGCTTATTTTGTTGTGTCAATAACCTCCAGTATCATAATCATAACGGTTTATTGAGTAATAACTTAGACGTTCGAATTGTGAATATCTATTATTCTGTGTAACAGGCCAGAGTATACGCCCAGTCTGGATCATACCTGGGGTTAAAGGGCATAGGCCAGATTATACCCGCGTATATCATGGCCTAACCCAGGCCAATTTACACCCCGGAGTATAAATTGGCCTGAAACTTCAACTTCTAAGACTAGCAAGTGCTCGCCATAATATAAATGTTCAAAGTTAAACACTGATAACAACATCAAAATGATCATGCTGGTTTCCAATATAAAGTGTATGTTCTGTTGTTGATTGCAGGTTGAAGATTGCGGGATAGGTCAACCAACCAATTAAGCGGGGTGAATTTTATCAGTTTGCGACTGTTGGCGTCACTTCATGTTGATGTCGCTGAGGGTTCCTGCATAGAGAACCTCGGCAGCCCATTCAAGGGTTTAGCAGCAGCCGTTAATTGTCCAGAAGACATCACTACCGATTACACCAAGTAATGAGGCTTCCTATTGTTACCACTGTTACGCATATTATATATACTTACCATATTGGCAATGGCTCATTTGGGAGCACAGAATATTTCAACTCCGACGGCGATCACGGAACTTGGTGGGAACTGTTGAAGCACATGTGTTCCTCTGCTTATATCAACACTGTACGCATAGGGACTAGAGTGTGTTCTCCTTTCTCACGTATTGGGAAACGACGTTTTGAACATCTTAACCAAATTACTTCGGATGTAAAATATGAACAATATATGGACCTAAGATCATTCGTTTTCTACATTAGTACATTATACTCTATTGACTTATTCGCCAGGAATCTGTACCTGTCGGATCAATTACTGAAATACAAATCTTATATTATAAGAAACATTCATATTGTAATTACAATAGGTCAATGTCAATACTCGGTGCTCAAGTAGTCTGATGATTTATTATAATTTCCTCTAATGCGTTATGTTCTGGTTTCGCCTATTCTCAGCCCCTTTTTCACGCGTTTGCATTTTGCATTCTTACTCTGACCACTATATACCCTTACTAAAGCACACCTCGTCATGTCAACCCAATGGACATATTATCAGAATTACTTATTTTATTAATATCCTGCAGATTGTTTTGAGTTTCATTTCAATATTGTTGACTTGCTGCTCATCGCAGAAACTTGGCCCCGTGGTGGGCGGCACACAGCAGTTAACCCGGTACCGGGCTACTGTGATTGGGCGGCTAATGTACAGTCTATTATGATTGTGTTTTAATACCTGATGATGTCAACCGTGTAACATAAGCAGGGACCCAGATCTCTGCCTGATATAACTGTGTGCTCGGAAATTTGCTGAGCATAGGGTTATTGAAATACTGCACTATTTCCAGACACACATTATTCGTTATATTGTAAAAATGTGTTTTATAATGTTTCTGTATGCTTGCACATACGGCTCTACTTAGAGGACCCACCCAGTAGGCAGGACCAGTATTAGTTCATTATGTGTTTCATTGCTATATACCAAAAACTATGGCTAATTTAGATGTTCCCTTGAAACATATAGTGCTGTTAAATACCACATAAATGAATTATTGAATATTGACAATTCTGGTGATATTGCAACTGAGATATTCACCGCAGATAGCAAATATTATGAAATAGAAGAACTTCAAACCGCGCAAGTAGCTGTGGGAAGACAATACCGTGCATTGCATATTAACATCCACAATTTGCTAGACAAGTTCTCACTCCTCACTGATATTTTATCTCGTTTGAAAGACGTTGGCATTGTGGTTCATTTCATATTGTTGTACGAAACATTTATTTAAAAGATGCAAATGCTTGTTATATCAAATACCAGGATATAATTTCATACATAAAAACAGAAAGCGTTTGGCTAAAGGTGGTGTGGCGATGTATATCATTAATGATGTTCCATACAATATCAGGGACGATTTGTCAGTTTTTATGAAGGCGAATTTGAATCGGTATTTGCAGAAGTAACAGTAAAATGATAGTTGGCGAACTATTTTAGGGTCCCTAACACAAACGAATGGTTATCAATAGCTAGATATGAAATGATACTTGACCAGTTACAGGCATTCAGATGTGAAATTGTACTGGGAAGTGATCAAAAGTTTGATTATTTGAAGGCTAACTCGCACAACAATACTTCAGATTTACTTGATGCTTTTGTGGCGGCTGGTGATCTCCCTACCATCACCAAACCAACTAGAATCACACATGCTAGCGCCACACTGATTGATAATATTTACGTGAAGTGTGACACAACGTCTCAAATATTTTCATGTATTATTTTATCGGAAATATCAGACTATTTGCCTATACTGATATGCATGGGGAAAATACTATTAGTGAAAACTAAGTGTCCATTAACTTTTATTCATCGAACATTAAACGATCAAAGCATTGGCGGCATACAAGATGAATTGCTTCGAACTGACTGGACACCCATAATCACCAACACTATAGATGATGCATATGCATTATTTATAGCGAAGGTGGTAAATACCATTGACAAATTTGCATCAGAGAAAACAGTCACTATTCCAAACATGCAAATTATCAGACAACCTTTGATAACCAAAGTTCTGATGATGTCGTCGCGAATGAAGGACAAGCTATTTCATAAAGGCATAAATAAACCGAAAACTTGCTACATTTATGTACAGTTTATTAAGTACAGAAATATGTATAATAAATTGAAAAGGATAATAAAACTAAATATTACACCGATTTATTTGAACGGTATAAACATGACATCAGAAAGACATGACAGATCCTAAATTATCTGGTTAAGGATACATCAAACAAAAATACATTACCTGATACTTTCCGCATGGATAACCAAAAGTTGACAAACCCTAAACCAATAGCTGATGAAGTAGGTTCGAAACTTGCAAAATCAATATCCAAAAGTCGAAAAGTATATCATGAATACGAAATCAGAAATTGTTTTGTTTAGATTCTTTGCACTCAAAAAAAAGTTCGGCACACGACCAACTGAGTTTACGTTTCATCAAGCAGATTAACGATTCAGTAGTAAACCTTATTTCTCTTATAGTGAACCGATCACTATCGGAAGGGATTGTTCCATCTGCAATGAAATTGATAAAAGTGATACCTATCTATAAATCAGAGGACAACGAATATTTTAGTAATTATCATCCACTATCCCTTCTGCCAAGTGTCTAAAAATTCGTTGAAAAGTTTGTGCACAAGAGGGTGTACCAATTCAAAGATTATGACGATTACATGTGGAGTCCATCCGAGTTCAGTACTGGGTCTATTATTGTTCATCATTTATACAAATGACCTCCCCAGTTGCATAATCTCATCTCACTGTATCTTATTTGCTGACATTCAATCACTTTTCCACGATATGAACTTGAATCTCAACCCAGTTGCTGATTGGTTCAAAGCCAATACACTATTTCTAAATGTTGGAAAACAAATTATGTGTTACTATCAATAAACAAGAGTTTACTGGTGCCTGGAGAAATGAAATTGTCTCTTGGGAAAAATCAGCTAGATAGAGTCCATTGCGTTAAATTTCTGGGAATCTTCATAGACGAGAGAATGGATTGGCAGGAACAGATACAATTTGTAAATCAAAGATAACCAGTGGAATTTACATAATGAATGCTGAAAAACATGTTTTGACTTCCGAGCATTTGAAAACAATATATCATACACTTATCCATCCTCATTGGTATTATGGTAATCTATTTTGAGGCTCAGCACACAAGCGACATATCAAGCGAATTATGGTTTTTCCAAAAAAGCTATACGCATTATTCAAAGGTCAAATATAACATTCATACATCCCCCATTTTCAACAAATACAACATACTAAAGCTCCCGGATATTCATAATATCCAACTTGGAAAGCTGATGCATAGTATTACAATGACCACACTACCACAGCCAATGTTTACAATCTTTACCACAAATGATGATGCACACAGCTACGATACTAGACAGAAAAAAGTTTCCTTTATCATGGTCCCAAACTATGGCTCGAATTGCCTCAATATGTCAAAAGGCCAAATTCAGTATCCTCTTACAATTACCGTTTGAGGTAGTATTTCCTAAACAGATATTGAAAAGCTGGCCCGGCACCCCCATTAAACCTCCACATTATGAATCTTGTTTTGAATTTTGTTTGTCATTTGCTAACGTTTCACATCGTGTGTACAACCTTGTTTATGCGATTACTATAAATATTAGACAAATAACAATCGTTAGTCACAGGTCTTTATTGACCTTTGTACAATACCGTAAATAATATGCTTGTTGATGTATCTGTAATTATATATTTATCGTTATAGTTATGTATCATTTCAAATAAAATTACTTACTTACTTACTGACTGTTTTATCACAAAAGATATGTCATGTCTTGATAACAAATTGAAAATTAAACCAATTTATTGTTAAAATTAAGTCACAGTTCGCGACTTTGCTGATACACATTAATTAGCGAGACATCGTTTGAGGTTGACTTCCACGTTAGATGGGTATATTTTGGCGCGGAGGGGTACAGTCTGGCCTAGGCTATTTGCACCCCCGGTAAAGTTTGGTCAACGACAGCAATTTATCCCATGGGGTATAATCTGGCCTGATCCAAACTATACCCGGGTTTAATCTGGGAAGGGGTTAATTTGACTTACTACATCAGGTCTTCTATTTTGACCTTTTTCCAAGGACAGAGTGGAACTCGCTGATTTATTATGCTGACACAACTGTGAGAACCCCCCCCCCCCAGGGATAAACCAACAGCCGAGGCTAGGCTAAGATTGGTATCGTACCTCAGTGACGTGTGACCCACTTCTAGTTAAACAAGCAGAGCTCTTTGCTTAAACAAAGCTGAATGAATGAATGTATATATTTTGACATCACCTACCCCCACCATCGACGTGGAGCTGACGTCACTCTGTAGTACCACGTGTCAAGGCTTCAGAGATTTCAAAGTCCACTAAACTTTGTATTATAAACTGATATGAGATTAAACACACCACATCGGTCGGGGCTGATATACTCTGAGTACCTAGAATATATCGGATACGAGTTTAAAGACGTACTAGTGCTGATTGCTACATTCGAATTATCGGACGGCTTGCTTCGTTCAACGAGCAATATGTAAATAGAATCGGGTTTTCAGTGTTAGTGTCAGCAGAGAGAGAGAGAGAGAGAGAGAGAGAGGTAATAGCTGGGTAAGTATTATTGTAGTAATAATGTTTAATATACAACAACAACAACAATAACAACAACAACATCATCATCATCATCAACAACAACAACAAACTTCAATGTTTCATAGAAGTATATTACTATCGTCATGCGTGTGCTCTGAGATTCGGGTTATAGTAATCTAACTACCGTGATATATGAGCCCTTCCATATATCATATGTACACACGCACACATACACGCACATACACACACACGTATATATATATATATATATATATAAATACTCACAAATGTATCCCAGTACGATTTCTTTCTATAATATTTATCAATGATAGCTTGTTACATACTAAGCTGTGCCGCTTGATTTTCTTACCGAATGTTGTCTTTAAACTGGAGTATGGCTCGGGCCTTATTAGCAGACATAGCATCTTTCAGGATACATCAAAGAGAAAATTCTGGTGCTGACAAATCAGGAAACGGTGAAGACCAATTGTATTTTAATTTCGCGATATTTTTCTTTTAAGAAAATCTCTCTTAGCAGTCGCATTGTAGCCATTGCTGTGTGTATCACTTTGGGGGTACAATTCACGCAGATGGATTACTCTGGCATTACTCGTGATTCAAAACCTGCTATTGCGCTTAGTGAAAAAAAAACATTCAGAATAAAATGGGGTTCATTACGAAGGAATAAATATTCAAAATCAGGAACAAAGGGTTTTAATTTTATATTAGAAAAGAGTTATACAATTTTGAAATGGTTAGATTATAAATCATTTTGTATGTATAAACGTATGTATGTTGATATATATATATATATATATATATATATATATATATATATGTCTGTATGTGTGTATATATGTGTATGTATGTGTGTGTGTGTGTGTTCTAAGAGATCCCCAAATTACATATCCTTCCGTAAGTTATTTGTCTGTTTATGTATCCGTATCTAACAATTATCATACTCTAATAACATAATACTAGTTAAGTACAGGTGGTTCTGTATATACCTATCCGACGATATTAACGTTGTATAAGAAGAGACAGTTCTAGTTATAAGAGACACATATTTCTTTTTATTCTATAGATAAACGGTTCTGTTGACAGGATCTTACAGTGAGGTTTGGTAATGGCTGCCTTGTGTCATAGAACGCTGTCTTATTGTTTACGTGCGAGAATAATTGGTTATCGCTGTGTAAGGAGTATACGTCAAATCAATAGTACAAGGTTTGTGATATAGAATATATTGTATTGTATTATATGTGCATTTGTTTGTATGGGGGGAGGTATCTACATATATATGACAGCATTGGCTTAGGGTACTTAAATTGATACATCCATTAACTTCAGTATCCACTAACTCAAACATCCATCCAAAACCTATACATTCACCATTACACATATAGATTCATCTATGAATCAATGTATAGTTATTTTGTCTGGGCGACTAATAATAATATTAATAATAATAAAGTATATTTAATAAAGCGCCCTTACTAGCAGGAGCCATTCAAAGACGCTGTACAAATAATATGTAATATAATAATACCCCAAATAATGTCTGTAAAAACCCTGTAATGATTTAAAAGATAATAATTATTTATCTGTGAAAACGACCTTAAATTGGTGTGTTTTAGAAGAGACTTAAAATTTCCAAGAGACGACGCATTTCTAATATTTGCCGGCAACTTATTCCACAAAGTGGAGGCTGCAACACTAAACGCACAATCACCATGACTTGAGCCGAGACACTGGC
The DNA here is from genome assembly GCA_025642065.1 of Paralvinella palmiformis. NCBI lineage: Eukaryota > Metazoa > Annelida > Polychaeta > Terebellida > Alvinellidae > Paralvinella > Paralvinella palmiformis. The sequence continues at coordinate 877,371 of JAODUP010000048.1, forward strand.
ACCTGCAATAGTATCTGACTGGATGACCTGAGTTTTCAGGATGACTTTCTAATGGAAACCAGTTCACACAGGTATTCTGGTGCCATATCATTAATATATTTATAAGTTATTAACAGAATCTTAAAATGGTTACGCTGTCTAACATGCACCCGATGTAGGTTTTGAAGAATTGGGGTGATATGATCATATTTTCTAGTATTTGTTACAATGCGAGCTGCACTATTCTGAATTTGCTGAAGGCGATTAATATTATAATCAGATATGCCATATAACAGGGAGTTACAATAGTCTCTACGAGATGTAACAAAGGCATGAACTACAGTTACAAGTGATTCTTGTGTCAAGAATGCTTTTAAACAGTGGATGTTCTGAAGATGGTAGTAGGCAGCTCGGCATACTGATGTGACATGTTCATGCATGTTAATACATTGGTCAAAAATAACCCCTAGATTTTTTACTGACCCATTAGGGGTAATCGAAGATGCACCCATCTGTAATGCTAGTGTCTTTAGGGATTTAACACAGTGTGGTGATGCTATATATAAAATATTTGTTTTATTATCATTTAGTTTTAGAAGATTTTGAGTCATCCATAGCCGAATATCGGCAATACAATGTTCTAAATTCTTCAAGGAAGAGGAGAAATTTAACTCATTGTCAGGATCCAGTAATATATACAGCTGTGTGTCATCAGCATACAAGTGATATTTAACCCCATATCGCTGCGCAATGATCCCAAGAGGGCGGGTATACATTATGAAAACCAGAGGACCAAGAACTGAACTCTGTGGTACACCAGATAACAAAAACTGAATGTCAGATAAAATCCCATAACAAACCTCTCTGGGAGCGTTGTTCCAGATAGGATCTAAACCTTTTAAGTCTTTACCTGACAGACCAAACATGTTTTTTAACCCCAGAAAAAAGTACATTATGGTCAACTGTATCAAATGCAGCAGACAGGTCCAGAAGATCAAGTATTACTGGCTTACCTTGACCCAATTGACATCATAATATCTTTTTTCACTCGAACCAAGGCTTTTTCCCGTGCTGGACCACTTTTTAGGCAGACTGTAGTGATTCATTAAGGTTATTATTGATTAAATATTTGTTTAGATGGAAAGCAACTGCCTTTTCTATAACTTTAGAAAAAAATGTAAGATTTGAAACAGGTCTGTAATTGTTTAGAATATTACAGTCCATAGTATGTTAATGGTTTTAAAAAGGGCAGCTTTCATGGATCTTGGGAAAACACCCAGAGATAATGATTTATTAACTATATTTGAAATTTGGGGTTTTTATAGGCACCCAACCAATTTTGAAACCCCTTAAAGGCATAGGGTCAACTGCACAGAAAGTTTTTAGATGACCTTTTCAGCAACTGTCTGATATAAAATCTCTGTAAAAGGCTCAAATATACCCAAATAAAGGATATGCAGGACTTTTTCTACCAATGGCTTACCCTGTGATAAGGTGCTGGACGGGAAAACCCACAAATTATATTTAATATTTTTTGACAAAAAGAAGTTATTAAAACAATGGGCCATATCTTTATCTGAGTTGATATTATTTGGGAGGAATTTTGACTTTTATGTAATACTTTATTCACAACACTGAAAACAGCCCTTTTTGATTTCCCTTGATGTTTTGATCTTTTTATTATAATATTCAGATTTAGCAGGGGGGCAAGGGTATTTTTAACAAAATTTTAAATGCCCTTTGGGAACATTTCAAAAAACACACAAATTTGGTCCTGATCCACAGCCGCTCACAATACCTTCTGTGTCTTTTTGAGCCTGTATGTTCTTATTATACCATGGAAGCATTGGTCTGCTTGGCATTTCCTTTGTCCTTAAAGGTGCATGTTGATCTACAATGTCTCTCAATGTATTATCATAGAGATACCAGAGAAGAGACTCGCAGATCAGCAAGAAAAGCCTCCTTGTCAATTGACTTATATCTTCTATATGAAATAACTTTAGCTGAAACAGATTGTTTCTGTAAAGATACATTAATGTTAACAAGGAAATGATCAGACAGCATGGAAGACACAGACACACCCTTAATCAAATTATCATCATCATGGGAGATGACAAGGTCTAAGATGTGACCATGTCTGTGTGTTCTTTCTTGGACATGCTCCATGAAATTGGCAAATCTAAGAATGTCAGCCAGTTGTTTGGTATCTGCATTCCTCTGGCAATCCCAATGTATATTGAAATCACCTAAGATCAACAGATGACCACTGTTGGTAGCAAGAGAGTCAACAAATCTCGAAAATTCCTTGCAGAAATCTGCTGGGTTTCACATTTCAAAGAATCACGGAGAAGAATGGCGACTCTCCCACCTTTTTTGTAAATCCGAGCTGCATGATGGAATGAATATCCAGCTGGAGTCACATCACCAACAATTTTCTGGTCTGAAAAATTACCAGTCAGCCAAGTCTTTGTAATGACAAGAGCGTCAAGATCCATATCTTTAACAACATCAGATATTTCATCAGATTTATTACAGATCGACTGACAGTTAATAAGACCAATACTTACATTTTGTACAGCTGTGCCATTATATGGTGTTATTGGCACAGTGATCAAATTATTGGCATCAGACCCAATCTGCTTTGGATGTTTTCCACTACGTGGGCGCATCGTTAAACGAATGGTATTACCACCATAGGGTCGTAATGCAAGCAACTGATCTCTACTATTATTCATTATAATTATAGAAATAAAATAAGTGAAAAATTTTAAATTTTAAAATATTAAAAACATACACAAGCAAAAACCGAGTTCTTATGGGAAACACTGGAGCGGGCGATAATATAGGGCGTCAAATGAGCAGTTAAAAAGAAAGTACAAGAAATACAAAATAACTAAATATAATAAATTTATATTAATATAAATTAAATCTATATTACATAATATGCAAAATACAACAGTTTCACTGGTGTAACTTATCTAATAGCTGAACTATCCGAGAAATATTCCGGTGCCATTACATCAAGAGCCGGTCATACTTCCCGCCACAAACAGTAGTTTAGATTAGTCAGATTAGTGTGAACACACGAACACACACACACACACAGAGCGAAGGAGAGAGGGGTGAGATGAGTGAGTGTGATAACCCATACAGGCAAAATAACCTGCAAGTATCAGCCTAGTCTTAACCAAGTGCCAGCTCAGTTTTAAATTTCAATTTGAAACATAAATGAAGTGATTAGCTCAAATTTCGTTGAACTGTTTTCCTCCAATAACTCCATATCAAGTGACCTTCAGTGGAGTTATTTACAGAGTGCAACGGAAAGACCGCTGATTGGCGCCACTATCGGCAAGCTCGTCCAATCAGCAGCGGAGAAATATGGCCAGCGAGAAGCTTATGTATCGGTTCACCAGAAGCTTAGGTACACATTTGAAGATCTGTTGGAAAAGGCAAGAAATAAACCAATTAAATATTTTATAACCGTGACACGGATCTGCTGGAAAAGGTAAGAAATAAATAAAATACGATATTTTATGACTTTGACAAAGATCTGCTGGAAAAGGTAAGAAATAAACAAAATAAAATATTTTATAACTGTGACAAAGATCTGCTGGAAAAGGTAAGAAAGAAATAAAATAAAATATTTTATGACTTTGACAAAGATCTGCTGGAAAAGGTAAGAAATAAACAAAATAAAATATTTTATTACTGTGACAAAGATCTGCTGGAAAAGGTAAGAAATAAACAAAATAATATATTTTATAACTCTGACAAGAAGTAATTAGGAGAGACTTAACTCGAACTTGGAATGACATCGGAGTTTTACTTCTCCTTAAACTGCCCATTGGCTATACTTATTGCCAATGATATACTTTTATGTGTCCAATAAGAATATTGAAGGTTACACGATATTACTCAACTTAGATCTAGCTAAATACATAACTAATCTTACTGAACTTATGACTTCAGACTGATGAGTTGGCTGCTGGCTTGATGTGTTTAGGGCTCACGAAGGGGGATCGTGTCGGTATATGGGCTCCAAACATCATGGAGTGGATACTATCAAAATATGCTACTGCCAGAGCTGGCTTAGTTCTGGTAAGTAATATTTATGTTCTCGGAGAATAAATAGAATATGCTAATTAGTATCAGTACCTCAAGGCAAGTATTCTTATTGCTGTGCATCGTAATAATTAATCCAACGTCGATAAGACCTGGATAAGCGAGGGTAATAAAATTAATCGAAAGTCTTTTTATCGCATCAGGGAATTTCTGAAATATGTATCACTTTTCACTCTGCCTCTATATTTAAACTCTTTAGTTGTATTTTTTCAACCATACCCAGAAACAAATTCCATAGAAATTGTAAAAATTAAAATGAACACTGAACTCGAATTATATATGCTATGTTAACGAATCTATAATGCTATTCTCTCTATGTTGTTTCATCCACCAATTAAAAGTTCGCTTAAATATTATGAATACAAAGTGTGTTGATTAGAAAAGTACCCTAAAACCAGACAGTAATATTCGCAAACTATACATGACATCAAAGATATAATGATCATTCCAAACAACTAGACGAATAGCAGACTGTGCAGCAGAAAGGAGAAAGGTCACGTACTCGGAGGTCAGCGTACTATGTCACAGCTCTGGCTTAGCAATCCTCGAGACCTTAACTTCCCCTCCCCTCCCTGCTGAACCTACTAACTACTACCTACAAAGTGACTCAGGCATCGATTAATGTGTATAAATAAGTCAGCTCAGTGTACGGTTCTGTATTATAAAAGTACAAAACATTCTTTATAAGGAATTTTATGATTTTCTTCAGCCATTTCAGTAACATATATGATGGTTTGGACCAATGATACTTTAATATTCATAAATACGGTTTTATTTAGAAATTATTCTTCACTTACACTTGCTTACAGAGTTATAACCGGGTCATGCAAACAACGTATACATAGTTAAGTCAGACATCAGGGACATACGGGACCTGTGTCTGGCTTCAAAATAGTGCCGCCCACAAAATAAGGTTAGTCTAGTAAGGAGAATTTGCAACTGGAAATTTTAATACATGGTTGACTGTGGTTATATTTGAACACCTTTTATCGTTTATGCTAACATATTTTAATATTCCTGCAATTTTCAAATAAAGGTGAATGTTTCGTTTAAAGGCTTCGGCATAATAATGGAATTTCCTTATAAGGTAGCTCCTGAGACTAACCGGGTAAAACCACAACACAGACTAAACAAAGCAATGGTACCCTGCCACTCACTCACTCATTTACTCATATGTGTTGGCCTTGTATTAAGTAATAGTATGCTATCTCGGTTTGTTGTTGGGACATTTACCTTTGACAGGATAATTGTTTACGGGTGTATGGAGCTACGACATATATAGTCACCCAAAAACATGCCGACAATGTTAACATTTGACTGAAGAATGGGGTGATTTTGGCTTGCGCTTGTCACGTGATATCGACTCCTCAACTAGCTATCATGCTTTAGTTATAATGGCGTCCTTACATGATCAGCTGCTTCAAATCAGGATCAATTATACCACGTGGTACGTCTTACATCGAGTAAGCATTGTAGATTAAACTCGGTGGAACGAGTACAGAAATGTGTTAGCTAGCAGATATAATTTGCTGTTTAATAGTCTAACTTGGAGCTGATCCGATGAGTTTTGCTATGATTTATTCTTCGTCTGCTTTCTGCACTGTATTTGTTAACTCTAGTCTCCCTCTAAACATTTCAATATTCTAAAAAACAACAATAAGTCTGGAGAAAATATCTAATAAACATGATTTAGTTCAGCTGAAACCATTCATATCAAAGGATCTAAAGGGTTTCATTAAGAGCTACTGTAAACACACACACACACAGTATGATATTCATTTTACAAGTTATGCAAAATGTAATGATTAGGAAGATTTGTATTTTAGTTTAACAATAGGACTAACTGCCCTCCTTCCCTGTCTGATAGTAATAGTAAAAATATTCGAAATTGAAACATTCATATCTGTGAATATGAGGATGTGTAATGGGTTGGTCATCATTTTCAGTGTATTTTGGCGGTCATTATTTAATTAATTATACAGCAAAAACAATGACAACAACAACGACAAATTAAATATTATAAATTACGAACCGCCAGTAAAATCCCAGATATCACGTGTCTATAATTGAAGCTACACAGGGGAAGATGACAGCAGCCTTCTATGAGCAATCATTCGGCCTTTCCTGTTAGCAACAGCAAAGCTCTGAAATTAATCGCAGCCAGGTTTGCGGTCTGACATCTGCATATGCTTTGGGTGGTAAAAGGATTAACCCTCGGCCCTCTGCAACTATGTCTACCCTTCATGTGAATCCTCGGCCATGTGCCAGACACATCACAACAAAACCTCCAACCTGGGAATTTAAATGGGAACAGACACTTCAGTCGGGACACAAGCTAGTACTCGTGGAACAGAAGGAAGCCTGCTATCGAGGACTAGGCTTTGTCATTAGTCCAAGACTTCTCAACCACATAAATTCATACAAGTACATAAGTGATCGGGTCTCCATATTATATTTCACCCTCCCCACAAGAAGTGGAGTACAATTGAAATGACGTGTGGTTAATGCCTATGGTCCCACTCAACGAAACCCACCCCGCCCATCAATATCCAAGACACCGATGGCAACCTCATGGGAACGGACAAAAGCAAAGCAAGAGCCATCAAAGACTGGTTCCAGCAACAGTTTACTGACCAACAGGACGAACTGCTGCAGCTGTTTAATGGTATCCAACGGTCCCCCCAGACCACTATTACAGAGAAGGAAGTTAAGAACGTTACCACCGTACTCCAAGATGGCCTTGCCGCAGGTCCAGACGACTTCAACAGCGAGCTCTTCAAACAATCCAAAAATATTGTCTCCCGCCCACTGGCCAAAATCATCAACTCAAAGTTTTACACCACGTGCCAATAGAGACACTAGGAGAAGGAACACTTATCACCCTCTCTAAGCCAACGGCATCCCCCGTTCTACCAGCCAACCTCCGGCCGATAGTCCTGCTCTACAGCATAAGAAAAATATGTCCATCATCACTCTACGCCGTACCAGAGACAGGATCGACTGATTCACCGGGCCAAACCAAAGTGGTTTCAAAAGAGGCAGGAGCTGCGCAGACATCGTATGCTGATCTCACTGGTGATGACAAGAAAACGGGACTTTCACAAGATGGGCATCATATGTCACGAGCCTTCGATCCCATCAGGCGGAAATGCATCCTAGATGTCCTACTACAACCAGGCTGCAATGATGATGAACTAAGACTAGTAAGAGTACTGTTAGTAGGGAAGAAGCTCAGAGGGCATTAGATTTGGCCGTTATTGGCTCACAAGCATACAAGGTACTGCGCAAACCTGCTGGGAACAATGCGTGCCGACCTCAAGCAGGCAGGACAGCGAGACAACTCCATTGCCTATGACAACGTGCCTACGACAAGCCACATTGGCCGAGAACCAACGTGAAGGACTGCTTGGGGGCGCGAGACGTCACAGTTACTACTGCGACTGCAGCACAGTCTATTATTATTATTATTATTATTATTACACGGTGCCATTTTGTGAATCATTTACAACATATCATTCTATGTCAATACGAGTGTTTACGGTCGATCCTAAGGCAGGTGCTCTACTTAAGAATCAATGTTTTTTGGATAATATTTTAATATTACTTTTCTCATAATAATTCGTACTTTTTGTTTGTCTATTTTTCCATATTTATTTTTCATTTGCTCTCTATTCTAGGTTAACATCAATCCAGCGTACCGTATTTCCGAATTAGAATATGCCCTAAACAAGGTATATATTTTTTTCATTATATTATATAATGGAATTCTTGGAAATAAGGCTTTGTTTTCTGATTATTATCATCGAATGTCGTCATAAACCATAATACAATTAACATAATGACTATATTTAGGTCAGTGTTAAGACGTTGATAGCCACAGAAACGTTCAAAACGTCGAATTATTACCAGATGCTACAAGAATTGATACCTGGATTAGCCGACTCTGATCCATTCCGGATTAAATCAGAACGGTATGGATATACATTTTGTCGTTGTTGGCTAAAGTATTATTTTAGAATTCATACTGTTGAAATAATGAACCATTCATTGAAACTAAATATCATTGTAAATTGTAAAAAATTAAATTGAGTTGGTTTATTTTCCAGATTACCAAACCTACATCACATAATTATCATAAGTGAAAAGAAACTGCCGTAAGTAAAAGACAAATACATTGTCTACCTGTTTTGTTTGATTTGAAGATTTCTCTAGCATATTTCCCTATTTACTATCTTATATTAACTAAAGTCATAAACGCTAGTTCGTGTTCATCATAAGACGTCATCAATTTAAATTATTTATTCTATTATTATAATTTATTTATTTTTTCATTATTTGGCAGAGGAACTCTTAGATTTTGTGATGTACAAAATATGGCAACGAATGAAATAAAACGTAAATTATATGATATTCAAGATGACTTACAATTTGATGATATTATCAATATACAGTTCACTTCGGTTTGTATCTATTTATGTGGGATGTATACTTTATATTTGGTTATAATTGGATTAGTAATATAAATTTACTATGTGATAAATTTACTATATATATATATATATATATATATATATATATGTATATGCAGGCCCGATTAAAACAAGTATTTATAATTGTAAATGTCGTTCATGCTTATCATTAATTATTCTTGTTTCTGTGTCTAATTAATTGTAATGGCTAATTTGATTAATTGATTGGCTATAATTTTTTCATACATGTGAGAATTATTCAACAGATGAATGTTTTGTTATTTATTACAGGGAACAACAGGCAACCCAAAAGGAACGGCTCTCTCACATCACAATATTGTCAATAACGCAAAATATGTAGCCGAGGTACTTGAATACGATAAGGTGGTAAGTGTTATTACGTGTAGATGGATTAGAATGACTTACAAATGCGATTTATTCCGGGTGACGTCAGGGTCTTCCCAATGAAACAACCTGAGTGATCAATTGATACATGTTTATAAACATATGATTAATATTAATATTTTAGACAATGACGTTTACGTTGACTCACAGGATCGAATGTTTATGAACGATGATCACAGTTCTCCCTGAATGTTTTCTCCGATCTGTACATCTTTTGATCACTCCTCGTAAACTTTAGTGTTTGTATTGACTAAAATGCCTAAAATTTTAAAAACCATAAGTTTGATCTTTGTACGTATAGAGAATTGGTCAAGAGCACATCTGTGTTTACCTTTATAGATAGAAGGCACTATTTTACTGTCTTGCACAACCCCCAGAAATAATAACCATGATATATATCCAGTGTGATCCAGATACGATCCACTCAGAATTGGGTCTCGTTCATTAACCTAATGTTTAGATGTCTAATCGTGTGAATCCTTTTGTTTTAAAAATACACTCACCTCAGCTAATTAATTTCCCTGCTTCGTTTCCAGGCTACACGAATCGCCATGCCTGTACCATTATACCATTGTTTCGGCATGGTCCTCGGTAGTTTGACTACAGTAGTTCATGGTTCTACTGTAGTCCTGCCATCACCTGGCTTTGATCCAATCGCAACACTTCAAGCTGCACAAGATGAAAAGTATATCAATTCTTAGTAGTCAAAATAAGGATAAGAATGCAATTTAAAGTTTGTGTGTGTGGGTGTGTGTATATATATATATATATATATATATATATATATCAGGTTTATGTAATTGTCAACATTTCTTACATCGTCTATTATGACTTAGATGTAGATCGGTGTATGGAACGCCAACAATGTTCATAGATATGGTGGAAGCAGTCGAGCAGAAAGAGTACGATTTGTCATCGTTATCAACAGGTAGTATACTGAATCCTATCATTGTTCTGTCCATTTTAAGTCATATTTATCTTGATATTAATAGATATCTTGCCTGCATAGTTTGTAAGTGAGGCTGATAAACTATCACAAAGTACTGATCTCATTATCATTACCTCATCATTTTGTATACTGTTTGTGACTCACGGACTTGTGTCAGTCAAACTGTTTTACAGTAGAATAATTTCTCTAAGCGTACAGATCCTATCCTTAATTTATGCCTATCACTTACACTATGAACACTGTTCCTACCAGCTGACACGTCCCTATTCCGATCTCCGTACAGTAATGTTGTACCATTGTTGGATTATATCGCCCATAATGTAGCAGCTTCCCTGTGGGCGTGACATATTTGTCACGTCCGAAAATTGGATTAGCTAGGCGCCACAGGCTGATGAGTAGCTCAGATACATGTATAGGTATACGTGTGTATATATATATATGTGGAGTTGTAGAATATTTTATATTTCGGTTGAAGTATGTATTATTTTATTTATGTATAGATTTATGGAAGTATAGGTTTAAAAGGATACTTAGATGTTGATTTTCTTAGCCATTGCCATTATATATATCCTAAAACTCTGATCCGTCCTATATCCAGATTCCATAGCACACCAATGTCAGAAAGTTATGTCGTTATTACATTAGAATTTCCCTATGGTAGAGATCCTCTTTAAGGACAGATCCCGTACAATAAATCATAATCCAGAATTTTTGCCTATCACTTATGCTGACCCCCCACCTCGCCCCACCCCAACCTCTACCGGCGGACATGTCCCTATTCCGATCTCCGTCAGTAATATTGCACCAAGGTCAGGTTTTATCACCCATTAATGCGAATAGTGCACTGTCTGGTGATGTCACAGCACGGCAGAACCAATTAGAGAGCAGCATCCTTCATCACACACTCCTTTTGAAAATGTTGATCACCAGTCTAAACCAACATTGTATGCCTCTGATTGGCTAATTGCTGAATTGCTGACATTGTAAAACGTTCTTTCTCAGATCAACTATATTGTCTATGTATTTGTTTAGGTATTTGTTCGATTATGATGATGATAATGATGATGATGATGATGATAATGATGGTGATAATAATAATAATAATAATATAAATTGGTATAGTCCCAAACACAAGCAGTCTGCAGAAATATATCAATCATGCATCATATTGAAAATACTTGGTATCTTTGAAATTGATTTAATTATATAAATCATACTTTGATATTTCTTTTGATTTTCTCTATTTTTTAAATATTACTATACTCCTAATTTATTCCTCTCTTGGGACATTAAACTATTGTTCTGTGTTAACAGGTATAATGGCTGGAGCACCTTGTCCCATCGAATTAATGAAGAAACTCGTACATAAGCTCCACATAAAAGACATAACGGTGAGTCTGTTTGGTTTCTCTAATATACATATCATGCACTGAAGTGAGGGGGTGAACCAAGTGGAAGAACATTCTCTGGCCAAACTGTGCCTTCAGAGAACATTGGGTATTGAACATGAATATTGTCTTGGAGTAAAACACGTTCGATTGTGTGACAACGGAACTTTTACATATAAAAATAAATAATGAAATACGGATTTTTCAAAGAACGATGACTTATTAAATGCTATCTTGTTAAAGGTGACGGGAAAGAAATTTCACATTTCGAAGTAAATATAACGTACGAAACAATTATTTTATTCCCTATAAGATGCATTACCACAAAACAATTCTAACCACCAGCTATCATATTTCCACTAAAATGATCCCAAAATCATTAATTTCCGAACTTACACAAACCATTGCTAGTGTGTACTACACTCACTAGGGGTTATTGTGTGGCGTCATCTTTGCCAAACATCGCATAGTGCCAGAACTTGTTTACAGGCGTTTTGACCAGTTGATAGACAAAATGTCAGATTCAGACGAAAGTTTTGACATTCTCCCAAACCCTACAGCTTTGAACCACTAGCAGACAGTATTAATTGTGAGGAATTAGCTGCATTAAGTGCCTACGTGGATCCAGAACAGCCACATGTGCCGCCGACACCTGGCCACGGTTCACAACAAGAGTTCGATTGGTGTGTATTCTTTGTGTTGGTATAAGTTTAAATGATAAGTCAACACACTGGGCTTGAATGCGAGTATTTCCCTCCTTTTATCGCATAACTTCATTTAAAATAAAGTGGTATTTGTCTGTACATAGGAGCCCGGTGGATGCATGGGGCTCTCCAATATAATATGTGGCCTATGCTAGTCTATACAGAGATTTTTTGTTGTTGTTTCGGGCCGGGTAACACAAGTTAAAGAAAGCCACTTGGAGTATTTGGGGTCTTGGTTTGGCAAATATGACATCAGATTTCAGAAAATTCGCGATTATAGTTTCGGCCATATGAAATGCTAGCAAAGCAAGTTTTAAAACCACTGTAACTTTATTTCTAGGAACAAAATAAAATATATCTTTGATTGAAATTCATTTTAATATATAACACTCACATTTTTACTAATTTAGGAAACCTTTTCTCGTGACCGTGAAATTTATAATTTGATTGAATCATTTTAAGAATGGCAATAATACAATACATCTCGCTAACTGCAATATGATTGGCTAACAATGATGACTATATTTGTTTTCAAGGCGAGTTAGCCAAAGTACAGAACGAAAAACCTATTGAATGGTATGATGACCTATTAATGGAAATCATTATTATTGTAGATTGTCTACGGTACAACGGAAAACAGTCCAGCCACGTGTCAGACGGCAATGGATGCTCCACTCGAGAAAAGAGTCTCCACTGTAGGAAAACCTTTAGCTCAAACTGAAGTTAGTATGGCGATAAATTCAATGTTAATTTAATTAGTCCTCATTAATCAATCTTGGCTCAATTTATAAAGCATTCCAAGCGAAACATATGTAACAGCAATTTAACATTTGTATATCCTTTGGCTCAACACTTTGTTGGTTTGTGTAAGTTTATTTATTGTTTTAAGACATGTGTTCAATGAATGGCTGACTGAAGTTCAAACCCTATTAAAGATTTAAACAATAATTCTTATTTATCTGTGAAAGCAACCTTGAACGGGAGTGTTTTTACAACGGATTTTAAATGTTCAGGAGAGACGACCCATTTCTAATATATGCCGGGATGTTATTCCACAAAGTGGGGGCTGCAACAGTAAACGCTCAATCATCATATGCCTTGACCCAAGTCACAGGCACCTGCAATAGTGCCTGACTTAATGACCTGAGTTTTCGGTATGACTTTCCAATTGACTTTCCAATCCGCAGGTTGACAGGTTCCTAATGTAGTGTTTGAAGAATTGGTAAATATGATCATATTTTCGAGTATTTGCCATTATGCAAGTTGCACTATTCTGAATTCGCTGAAGTTGACTGTTGTTATAATTAGACATGCCATATAACAGGGAGTTACAATAGTCTATACGAGATGTATCAAAAGCAATGACTACTGTTACAAGTGTTGTTGTTTTTTGGTCTCAAATATGCTTTTAAATAGTAGATGTTCTTAAGATGGTAGTAGGCAGCTCGGTATACTGATGTGAAATGTTCATACATGTTAATACATTGGTAAAAAATAACACCTAGATTTTTTACTTACACATAATGGATAAGTGAAGATGTACCCATCTGTAATGCAGGTGTTTTTAGGGATATAGCACAATGTCGTGATGCAAAATATCTAATATCTGTTTATTATCGTTTAATCTTAGAAGATTTTGAATCATCCATAGCCGAATATCAGCAATACAATGTTCTAAATTCTTCAAAGAAGAGGAGACATTTACCTCCTTGTCAGGATGCAGTGATATAAAGTCAAACCTACTCTTAACGCCACCTGTCAGGACTTGCTCAAAGTGGCGTTTACGGACAGGTGGAGCGTCTAGACAGGTGGAACACCAGGCACTTAATTAAGGGTGGAATTTCTAGTGACTGAACAACATAGAATACATACTATTTATTTTTATTCATGCATACACATACTTTATACACATTTGCACGTAGATCTAATATATATATATATATATATATATATATATATATACAAATCTAATTACATAAAAAAGTAATTTATCTTTCCTTGCTTTAGTGACGAATTCATCCTTATTGTGAGTAATATCCTGTAGGTCCATGACCCGATCCAGGAATGTTCCCGTATGAGAGCAAACGTTCTTAATTCTTGTATGCATTTTTTGTACTCTGTGATGGGGGTGCTTGTGATTCTGTTGATGTTGATTCACTCTCACTATTATCACTCTTACATGACAATTTCTGTATTTGGTCTTTGTTCACACGAAATGCCTCTCCAACTGTACTAGAACTGTTTTTTTTTATCCTACATCTCCAGAGCCTTCACTTTTCGTTCTAAAGTTAAGATTTTGCGATATCTACGCAGCATCAAAAGTATAATTTGATTAATTAAGAAATATGGTGACAATTTATATCCAAAATAGATGTAGAGATTGCAATTACAATTGTAAAATAACGCCTTTGTCATTTTTAAGTTTGCACATCTCTAACAAGAGCTGCTCAAGCAGCAATTATCTTTAATCAAGGTGTGTTGAAATCACATAACAATTACATAATAATACTAATAATACGGCCCACTAGCCAAGACACCGTCAGCACAAAACGTCATACATCGTCTGAGACATAACTCGGGAAGAGCTATCATTGGTCAATATGTTGGTGATGTTCGGCCAATGACAATCAGCGCTCAATCATGCTAATACATCCTCAATCAAATTATGGTAACCAGCGGTTGCTGGACAGATAATGTTGCTCGCTGGGGACTCTGAAACTATGGCCTTTAGCTGCGTCGGGTAGGTGGCGACTCTAGACAGGTCAGTTTAAATGGGACTTACATCGGGACTTTGGAATGGTGGGGCTTAATGGTAGGTGGCGCTTCCAGACAGGTGAAACAGTACATTTACAGATTTTAGCTTGTCTTCTGTCAGATTACCTGAGTGTTGTATTGTGTTCATACTGTTCATCGCTTAAGCAATACTTGTGTAATTGCAGAGGGGAAATTCCACAACACTGATATATTATAGAACATATGAAGATTAAATTTGGTATTGAAGATCTACTTTTTCACACATTATCTGTTTTGTACATGAATTGCGATACAGCGATGGTGACAAATAATGATTGTTTCGTTTGAGTAATTAGAGTAAGAATACTTTTTTTTCATTGGCTTGCTACCATATGTGTTCAGTAATAACTTATATCTTATGATAAATGATAATAACTATGACATTATCGATTTAACATCCAGGTCAAGGTGATAGATGAATTTGGCAAAGTGACTCCTGTAGGAGAAAAAGGGGAACTTTGTATCCGTGGATATTGTGTAATGATGGGTTATTGGAACGATCCGGAGAAAACTCGAGAAGTGTTAGGCGATGACAGATGGTACAAGACTGGGTAAGGAATAGAACTAAATGAAATGATTATGAAAGTAAATCTATGTCATCTGAAAGAACACGATAGATGTAGTAATTCATACAAGATTCCGTACCGAAGAAAGACAGATGCAAACAAAATATGCTAAATCACGAAAAGAAAACAAAGTGGAAATATGGCCGAATGCTTAAAAAGTCTGTACAAAGCTTGTTTTAAGATCGCCACTGGAACTAGAAAAAAGTAGTCGTAATTGTCAGAGTGGTCATAGAATAAGATTACAAAAGTGTATTATTTCTCTCAACATTGAATATCGTAAGAAAGTGTATGGAACGAAAAAGAATACTAGTCATGATATAGATTCAATTAGATAAAACAAAAGTAGATACGTGGATTTTACTGATTTATTTTTAAAGTATGATGTAATTTTCTGATCCTACAAGCTCGATTCTATGCTGTCTTGCGTTCTCATTGAATAAAAAGCAGTTCACCTATAATTAATCGGTTATTAAGCAAAAGCATATGCAAATTCGTCGTATAAAGTAATATATTTATCCGGAACACGAAGGTTTAACACACCATCAACTTACTTGTAAGCATCTATAGGTTTCATTGGTCGCTATTAAGGATCTAGGATATCATTTGTAAATCACAATTCTTGGGCATCAATCGAAATAAAGGCCTGGTCTCAGTACACACTGTTATAAACGTTACATTAAATTGAATAATCTTCGAGGCTGAGAAAACTAGATTTCAACAATACTGTAGAATCTTTAGGTGACAGAAAGTATTCCATTAGAGTGTGTGGGTGGGTGATTGGATGGAGCTGCTCTAAACATTGCGAACAAAATATGTTCTTTTTAGAGATATAGCCATTATGGACAAAGAAGGTTATGTACAGATAGTTGGCAGGAATAAGGACATAATTATCCGAGGTGGAGAGAACATTTATCCAACAGAAATAGAACAGTTCCTCTATCAGCATCCAAAGATTATTGATGTTCAGGTAGATAAAAAATGTCACGCATCAATAACAAACAATAAACGAATATTGTAACTGTGACGTGAAATTCGTCTATTGTTAAATTGTCACATATAAAAACGTTATTAATTACAGGTGATAGGGGTACCTGATCGGCGATTAGGTGAACAAGTTTGTGCGTGGATTAAATTGAAAGATGGTGAGACTGCAACACCTGAAGAGATAAAACAGTTCTGCAATAAAAAGGTAGGAAAAGAGGTGGGTATTAAATGTAAGACATTATTAAAAGATAATACACTTGCTATAAAGATATTTTTGGTTATTTTCAGATTGCTCATTTCAAGATTCCTTACTACATACAGTTCGTCGAGGACTATCCAATGACAGTAACTGGAAAAATACAGAAATTTAAAATGCGCCAAGCGGCTATTAAACAATTACACCTGGAAGACGTTTAATGATGAAATGGATAGAACAGATTCTAAATGGTTCTTTGTTATTGGGTATTTGGATTAACAGTTGTGTGTGTGTGTCTGTGTGCATTTGTGCATGTGTGTGTGTGTGTGTGTGTCTCTTTATGAGCGTAAGAATGTGTTCTGTGTGTATTAAAGGCAAAACAAAAGATAGGTTTAACTGTTTGTTCTAGTGAAGTGTTTATATCTGTTATGATTTAGAAAACCGATAAGGAAGGCGGTTTTTAACTCTATTATTTAATTGTAGGTGAATCTTATTTTATAGCAAAATATTTTCTGTATGTAAACATTATTTAGTATATTCTAGTTTCTGGAAGGTAATTTGCTCATACCTTTCTTACTACGTCGTAAGGTTACCTACTAAATTGTTAACAACTGTAATTTCAGAGGAAAAAAACACGAGTTTTGTACATGAATTCAGATAACTGTATTTTGTTTAATCTGAATGTTTTAAGGGTACTAATGACAAAACTAAATGAATAATTACTTAAGTTGATCATTGGAAGAGACTAATTTAGTGAGAAGTGTCTTTTTAATTATTTATTTAGCAATGATAAATACGTCAGATACGATGTTAGAAATCAAACATGTTTTGTTGTCAACGTTTTTGTCACTGTAGGCTCTATATCTGTATATGTTCATGTACCGAACTACATTGTAATAAATATATGTTATGAATGTAATATTTCGCGTTAAATTTCATAACAGGTTAGCTATACAACTTTATATGGTGTATACAATATCTTGGTGAGTTCTTTGTTTTATCTCGTCTTATCATGGACACATACTCAAGTGGTGACCCGCTGTGGACACATTAGTAGCATCAGGAGTCTAACAGGTGGTGCTCCGATAGCTCATTGCATAGAAAACAAATCTCTAGTTTGTGGGCCTGATTCCGAATCATACAAACCGAAGCAACAGCAAAACCACTGAAATTACTGAAAATCTACTTCTATTATTTCAATGCAGTGGTATAGAAATATAATAATAATTCCAAATATAATTTCATTCAAATTTCTTATATTATACATTTCCTCTTATGGCTCTCATAAATACACATTCAGATATATGTATAAAAAAAAACTACAGATATGCATTTTACGGATACGGAGATCTGCAAACTCGTCCGATTTGGATAATTCGTATTTGGTTGAAATCAATTATTACTTAGTCCCATACTAACCTCAGCCAGAAAGAAGACCCGGAATTCTATAAGTTATTTCATTAAAGTAACAGTCCGCTTGTATTTCAAATGTTTAGGGATAATACTATTTTGTTCATGCAAGTGGTAAAGGATGGCAAAATATAAACACAATCAACCACATATTAAATCATGCAATTCAAAGTACCGTGGACGCCGACATTTTGGAGCCAGATACAGACGGATACTCCTCAAAGTCTGACGTCACTAGCTACAAACTCTTAATCGGATCCGTGTATAAAAAGCCAAACAAGTGTCAGTCAAGCAGATCATATTTGAAATTCCAGATGCTTCAATGTGCCTTTTGCGAGTTTCTGGGGGGTGGGGGGAAATATCGTTACTGGTGGAATTAATTATTTCGGAGAAAAAAACATACAAAATAAGTTCTGAAGAGTTATATATGATGTTTCACGGGCTACACAACATGTTGTAAAAATGCAGATCTGCCATAAAGACAAATTCACAGGACAAACGTTCAAATACAATAAAATAAATTACACGAATTATTTTACTTTAGAAAACTAAGCACAGCGGCCTTAATCTCTAACATTTTGTTAAAACAAACTTTACATTTCAAGTAATCTGATATGCATTTTAGCAACTAAATGAACAACCTGATAATTTAAAGCATTAATGCTAGACCAGTCTATGTAGAACACTTGTGGACCTCTCAGGTTGGTATGAAGTCATACGTTGAGTGCATGAAGTATAGAGAAGTACGAATATGTTGGGTAATTGGTTTCGGTGGCATCACTTTATTGTTACGGCATAGGTAGTTGGTCCGTCAGATTCTGCAAATGACAGTCATCTTTTAAGCAATGAGTTCTAGACGAATGAGTCAGGTTATGTCAAATCTTCGCTATATATTTATAGCACATCAGAGATGTCAACATCAGGGGTGCAAAAGACAGATCATACAATTGGTATCAACCTAGCAATCATGTTGGGAGCGGAATGTATCCTGTTCCAGGTGACTAATAATGTGATTAACAAAGGGGATTGCAGTATTGATGTGTGTGTGTGTGTGTGTGTGTGTGTGTGTGTGTGTGTGTGTGTGTGTGTGTGTGTGTGTGTGTGTGTGTGTGTGTGTGTGTGTGTGTGTGTGTGTGTGTGTGTGTGTATATACGTACTTTTCATGTCCGTTTTCAACCTATTTCACAAGGTGCGGCTGTTTCACATTAAACGCATAATATCCACTTGACTTGACAAGAGAAACAATTACCTGCAACTGGATATGACATTTTAAAAATGACTCTCTAATGAACACAAGTTCATACAGGTATTCAGATGGTAAATCGTTCATTGTAAGACCTTGAAAAAGATATACTATCTAACAGATTAAAAAAGAATTCAGGTAATTTGACAGCTACAAATGTATTTCGTATTCACCACAATGAAATTGTTAGTCGCCTTTAGACATCACCGAATAAACCTGATTGAAAAGTTGAAGATAATGAAATAAAACTTGCATCTGACGTCATGGAAATTGAGGATGTCATTCTAAGTACTTGATGACATCATCATACTAAGAGTTCTTATTTCTTTAAATCAATGTTTTATCATTTTCCTTACAGCCTAAAGCTCCATAATGTAATCTGGCTCTACTAAAGTCAGATGTGTTTTGAATATGAGTTATTATATGTGTAACATAATCATATTTGAGTAGAAACAGCAAGTGCATTTGTGATTCTTGTATCTCCATTAGTCGATATTTACCTGTAATTCTAGTAGAGATCCTCCAGTTTCTTTGATAATGTATAATTTCTCGGTATATTTATAGTTTCAGGGTTAGTGACGAGTAGGTCATAGAATTTATTGGATTTGTATGCTTATGAGGTATTTGACCCTCCAGCAAATATCACAAGGCATATTATGCTGCGGTTAAGATGTTCCCTTTTCTGTGCGTGGAGACTGTATGTTTCCAGGTCCATGCGTTCTAAGAAAAGTTGATCTAGAGCTGTATATTCCGTGCACTATTTGCGTCTTTGGAGGCACGCCGTTTAAGTGTTTGGCCTGGTTATCCAGCATTTAAATGACTGTAGCAGACACAGTACGCTCTTAAAGCATGTACTCCTGACTCGGGAATAGAAACACTGCATCGCATCTCGAGCGGTGGCATTGGACACAGCTCGCGCGGTTGGTGGGTTTTATATAACAACTTATATAATTCACCTTGGTTGTATGTGGGAATAGAATTATCTTTCCCAGGTCCAGTTATGTCCAGTTTGTACTATGACATTTAAGATTAGCTCTAATCTGCTTGTCATAAATAACATTTAAGAACTACAATAGTTAGAATAGCATAAATTAGGTCAGGTTTGAAAATGATAGCATAGTTCAAACAGTACGGAAGCTATGACGCGCTATTACGGTCTGCTTCAGCGCAGATGTCAGTCTTTTAATAGTAATTAAGATAAACAGTTTTAATAGTAGTCGCTTCATGACGCCTGCCCGTTGTAAAAACTGATCTTTGAAGACAGTGACAATTGGGTTATATGGTTTATATAGTATTGCTTTGAAGAAAGATACAGCAATTGAAAAATAGCTATAAATAGGGCTGCTTAGATAATTAAGCTAAACATTCTCACTACTGCCGTGATCTGACTTGGGTGTTTTACAACCCAAACTCCACGGCTGTAGGTGATTCGTATTTTGCTTTTGCTTGGCGGCTTAGGGACTGGTGAGACATTACACATGTCTCAGCAAGAAATGTCGCCACTCTGGATTCAGTCCCCTGAAGAAACGTCCAGAGTTTGAATTCACGGTTCGAGATTATCTGTGCCTGTGCCTTATTATAAACAGCTAAAACACACACACACACACACACACACACCCACACACACACACAACACACACATCACACACACACACACACACACACACATATATATATATATAAGCTGCGGACAGAGTTTTTTCCCATATTAGGAGTAATTAGATTACACTGATAGAGGAAATTTGTTAAATGTATAGCTATTATAATCCCGACGTGTCATTCGCAGTATCGGAGATCTGCCTGAAATCCGCTGTTCTCGACCATGGATCAAATAGATCAAGTGGATAGGCGCTTTAATTTAGATCCCACCACACCTAACTGCATATACTTAGGGACGCTAAATTAAGCGTGAATGAACGTTCCCTTAGTGATGAACGGAAACGTATGAGGGTTAGCTGTTACGTTCGAGTAAATCATAGTATTTACTCAGGTTTGAGACGATATTTCGTTCTAGTCCAGTAATAATCCATTGTGCGATATTGCTACTTTGTTTTTGTTTTAGTTAAATCACTTCAGTGAGTCCATATTGAGTTAGTGTACATTCTTTTGTGGTGAACAAACTGTAATGTTTGTTAACACGCTGAGGCCTGACTTTTCACTTAGGTTAGAGAAGAACCTCGACGCCAGACTAGTCGTACGTGTACCGATATATATGGTTGATATAGGTAGGATTTATTTAGTTATTCGAACCCAAAATAAAGCTGAGGTCAGCATCTGAGGTGTCGAAATGTTTTATATACAGGTTTCTTTTGGACCACAGAAAATTACTGTTGAATGTAAACTGTGGTGTCAAAATAGTTTATGATATGTATGTAGCAAGTCACCATTGAACCACACGCACGTGTTGTTTGCTGCGAGCTGTGGTATCAAATGGTATGTTTTTACGTGCTTCCGCTTTTTGTACGTAGCCTGCATGTAGCCGCTTTCCTGTGGGCGTGACATATTTGTCGCGTACGAAAAGCGAATTAGCTGGTTCCCACAGGCTGATGAGTAGACCAGACACATGTTTAGGTATACGCACACATCTATCAATATGTGGAGGTATGGAACATTTTATTTTTAGATTAATGTATGTATAGTTGTATTTAGATTTATGGAGGTAGGTTTCGAAGGATGTTTAGCTATGTTGATGCTCTGTGCTTGTTGCCTCTTACTATGTACCCTAAAAAACACACAGACACACAGACACACGGACACACACGGACACACACGGACGGACACGGACAAACACGGACACACATGGACGGACACGGACGGACACGGACACACACGGACACACATGGACGGACACGGACACACATGGACGGACACGGACGGACACATACACACACACAGACAAACACACACACACAGACAGACACACAGACAGACACACACACACACACACACACACACACACACACACACAGACACACACACACACACACACAGACACACAAAAATATATATATATATATATATATATATATATATATATATATATATATATATAATCTAAACTCCCCTATATTTTGAACACGCACCTAACCAATAAGAACTGCTTCTCGGATCATATATTAAACTAGTCTCTGAATACAGAGAGCCACCGAGAGAAAGAAGTCTCTATACGCAGTGAGACGTTATTGTTTACAAATGTTTTAGATGTTTTAACATACATCTATATTATTATCATATCAGAATACAGAGCTCTCTACTACCATTTTAAGAACGTTTGTATTCTCAACACAATTATAATTTCTACTGGGGACCATGTCATTGCTGCACTTACAAGATACAAGAATAACAAATACGGAAAAAAAAACCAGAAACAATTTGGGACATCTACAAGCTAAATATATACCGGGTTGTTTGTTATTAAGACCCACAAAGGCATAGTTTTTTGGTCGAAGAGCGATGAATGTTGTCTTCAGCTGCACGCGGCAAAGTCTACGGTTTCCAATTCATTTTCTTTAGAAATTTATAAAACTCACCTTGGCCCTTTGGCCTTTAAACAGAAGTACATGTATTCACTTTCAAATACCTGACCCTGTTTTAAGTGGATCGTTTTCTATTTCACATATATCTTGTCTACGAGGAGAGCCGATGACATAGGTAGAGACTGTTTTTACCATATTTGCTTGGGACTGAAATAATTCACTTTTAGTATACGTCAAAAGGGCACTTTTTGCACTAAGATACACGCACGTAACGAACAGTAGCACGAATTAGATGAAATAAATTTTTATGCTCACCTATATAGTTACTTCCAAATGGTCGTTTCTTCCAACACAGCAGTTTTTGAGAACATCATTGAGAATACTGAACGATTGTCTGTCTAAACTGAAGGAAGTGTACTCTTGACCTGTTCTAATACGGGATTTGGACGATGGCTGCTGCTTTATGTCGTAAAATGTTGTCGAATAACTTACGTCAGAAATTTGCGGACTATTCTGCTGCGAAAGTTGTGCGTTTTGTCGACATTTACAGGTATGTAGAAGAACACGTTAGGAAGAATATGACGTTATTGCTGCAATCTCAAGGTTTATGATGGGCTGGTTGGTGTTCAGTAGATTACCAACCGATAACACAAGCCAGTCAAGTGAATTACCTGTATTTTAAACACATATTTGAATAAGGTCAAAGTAGTTTTGACAAATTGTTTTACTGAATAGCACGTGACAATGTTTATATTCATCTTCTAAACCGCTGCTTCACTATGTTCTGAGTAAATATAAACAAATCCAGTCCGTATTCCATGTGCTATTATTATAAACAAATGTGGGATTTCTAAGTTGATAAAATGTAATATTCTGGATTGCTTCACCTCTTTATCAATTCCCGTTTTTACACCGCAATATATAAAAAGCAAAACGGTTTGAACTATATAATAAGGAACGTGTCTGATGCGGTCATATGGGATAATTTTAATAAATATCAATAATCAAAACAACAAGTTTAATATCTACATCTCAGACATCTCTCAATTCAATAAAGTAATTCACATTATAGTCAGGCATAACACGTAAAAATCAGTTACAACACTAAGTGCAGCAATGGCATGGTCCACGGTAAAATAAATCTTATTGGGTCGAAAATAATGTTGGGACATGAACGTTCTTAAGATCGTAGTAGAGAGCTCTGTATTCTGATGTGATATTAATATAGATGTATGTTAAAACATCTAAAACATTTGTAAACAATAACCCTTGACTGTGTGTAGAGACTTCTTTCTCTTGATGGTTCTCTGTATTCAGAGACTAGGTTTATATGGTATGTGAAAAGCGGATCTTATTGGGTAAGTGCTTCTTCAAAATATTGGAGTTTAGATTACATGGGTTTCAGCGTAGAGTTAAACATTCAAGAGACGACGCACATTTTTTCTCCGTTTTCAACTTATTCCACAGAGTGATGACTGTAACATTTTAAACGGACAATGTCCACTTGATTTGACCTGAGAAACTATTACTTGCAATAGTATATGACGTTTTGGGGGATGATTCTCTAAAGCACACAGGTTCACACAGAAATTTTTAGTCGCCATTAAACATCAGTTAAAATCGATTATCTGATGTATTGTTATATATAAAAGCTTCCGAAAGTGTATGATCATACACCGATCATTCGACCATGATGGATCTATCTGTTTATAGGATTTACTTAACAACAAACCGCGATAGAAATTCATTTCTCTGTTCGTTTTCTCTTCCTTTCTCTATTACACTACATCAATGCTAATATCGAATCAACGGTATACAGTAAATTGTAACGGAAAATTATAAACTATCACCATTTGGTGACATGACTGTGTGATTTATATATAGAGCCAGATATAGATAAGCCGGATATATGACATCAAACGAACGTATGTCACAATACAAAGAATGTCGGAATATCCGAAATAATGTCTCTATTATAGATTATGACAATATATATATATATATATATATATATATATATATATATATATATATATATATATATATAATCTAAACTCTATATTTTGAAGACGCACCTAACCAATAAGTAGTCTCTGAATACAGAGAGCCACCGAGAGAAAGAAGTCTCTATACGCAGTCAGACGTTATTGTTTACAAATTTTTAGATGTTTTAACATACATCTATATTATTATCACATCAGAATACAAAGCTCTCTACTATCATCTTAAGAACGTTCAAGTCCTAACAGTATTTTCGACCCAATAAGATTTATTTTACCGTGGGCCATGCCATTGCTGCACTTAGTGTTGTAACTGATTTTTACGTGTTATGCCTGAATATAATCTTAATTATTTTATTGAATTGAGAGATGTCTGAGATGTGGATATTAAACTTGTTGATCTGATTATTGATATTTATTAAAATTGTCCAATCTGACCGCACCAGACACGTTCCTTGATATATATATATATATATATATATATATATATATATATATATTTGAATTTCGTAAAAATAGTACAAGATTTAGTCATAAAGTGTGGAAAATCATCATCATCCATTGCTTTAAAATGTTTTTTTGTACAGAAACTCCAAATCAAGTGACCTTATCTGGAGTTACTTACAGGGGCCTATAGAAAAACCGCTGATTGGCTCAACCATTGGCAAGCTCGTCCAATCAGCAGCGGAGAAATATGGCAATCAAGACGCTTATGTATCAGTTCACCAGAAGCTTAGGTATAGCTTTGAAGATTTGTTGGAAAAGGTAAAATATTAACCTGAACATGTAGATAATAGGAGTGGCTGAGTTTATCTATTTTTTATTTACTTGATTTAAAAAAAAATATTAATCATTTTCGTATAAATGCATTGGCTTCAGATATTGTCAAGACAAGTATAATTCATATACACGTAATTACCGTAATAAGCTTCGGTTGTTTCATTCATTAACGTTTACCTATCCAATGACGTTACTTTATTTGCTGTCATATTTCACCCACTTTTTTATATTAGCTTTTAACTTTATAACAGCATCAAAAAAAAAACCAATGGGATTAATGAAACATTTCTGTAACGACTTGCCAGAAAAGAAGTTTTTGATAATTGGAAGAGTCGATCATGAAATTATAATATATAAAAACTAGGAATATAATAATACAGAACCTGCCATTACAGAGTGATCAATTGGCTGCTGGTTTGATGACATTAGGACTCACAAGAGGTGATCGTGTTGGTATTTGGGCCCCAAACATCATGGAATGGATATTAACACAATACGCTACGGCTAGAGCTGGCCTTGTTCTGGTAAGTTATATCTGTGTATTTAGATTTTTAATTGGAAGGTAGTTTATTTGCATCCATTACTGTTTTGTTTGGTATACATCCTCTGGCTGTCGCTTATTCAACATAACCACCTGGTGTCCATTTGGGGATGTTATTGTTGCTAATGATATCATTTTATCAGTAATATTTGTCTTTGTTATTGCAATCATTTTTCAAAATGTGACAGGTATCAGGGCTAATAGCCGTTCTTGGGTTGTTCACGCTGTTGGTAATTGCATTCAGTAATAGCTTCAAAGGGGTTAAAGCCAATGTGATCACGTTCATTATCTCTTAAAAGTCTTCGAAAGACTTATGAAAGAAAGTCTAATCGCACGAACAAATGCAGAACATCGAAGATGTTTTATAGAATTCCATACATCGATATATAGCGGGTAGCATACGTTGACTACGAAAGTCATTCGTTATAGGCTTGTTTTCGATAAAGTCGTTTCTTTATAAATAGGATTACTTACTAGGGGGTAAAATGGCTAGCATATGACTTTGTGATAAGCGGATATTTCGCTTAATTCGGATAAATAAAAGCGAGTTATTTTGTACCAATGAAAAGAAACGTCTTAATGTTAGGGGTATGGTTATCGGAATTAATTATAGATGATAAATGCTTTATATATGCATTATTTTTTAGATATTTAGATATATCTTTTGCAGGTTAGTATTAATCCAGCCTATCGCATATCCGAATTAGAACATGCGTTGAACAAGGTTAGTAACATGTTCTAATATCATTAATCAAAATAAAATATGTGCCTTCCTGTGTTACTTCACTGTATCACAATGAATAATTCATATGACAACTTTATTTGAGCTTCCTATTATATTTATGTGATTTACAATTGGCTCACGTTTATCTTTTGCTCGTTTTAAGAGACGATTAGAACGAGACAACATTAAGTGACCCTTTTGTGTCTTATAAAGTTAATTAAGTATACACACACACACACACACACAGACAGACAAACACACACATACACACACACACACACACGTATATATATATATATATATATATATATATATATATATATATATATATATATATATATATATATATATATATATATATATATATGATTGGTGTTTTACGGCCACTTTTGTGCACATGGTAGGCTAAATGGGCCGTGCGACCTCAAAAGGTAATGAAGCGAAGTCAAAGATGAAACACCCATGATATATCTCCATGCCGAGATTCGAACACGGGTGGTAGTGATCTGTGATCCAATACTCTATCGTTAGATCACGGAGGCGCTCGTATATATATATATATATATATATATATATATATATATATATATATATATATATATATATATATATATATATATATATATAACAAAACACATTCACTCAATCAATCAATCACTCACCCACTCTGTTGTTAGGTCGGTGTTAAATCCCTGATAGCGATGGACACGTTCAAAACATCGAATTATTACAAGATGCTAGAAGAATTAATACCAGGATTGGCTCTATCTGATCCGTACAGAGTTAAATCAGAAAGGTAACTACTCGGTAAATAGGAGGTTTTTAATGGCTTTATCTTGTTTAGGTTAAGTTCCATTTTTATATGCATGTTAATCTAATTGAAGATCATTCCACGAAAGTCGACAATGTTTACGTTAAGGTCTCATCAGGTTATAGCAAGTTTTGTTTGGTTTCAGATTTCCTGACTTACATCACATAATCATGATAGGAGAACACAATATGCCGTAAGTAATAAGGTGAAGATTCGGGTTTAGATTGAGGTGGCTAATAGTAGCCGTTATCCTGTTAGTGTTGGCGTCATTACAAGATATCGGATCAAGTCATCGGATTTGTTATCTTGAAATATTTATGCCCCATATACAAAAAGCTTTGAAAGATGAGGAGTTCCTTTGTTAATAAAAAGGATTTGAGCTTCGAATTGACATGAGCCTTTGGGGGGTCATTTCACAGGCGATGAGCCGATGTCTGATATTTGCAAAGGGATTGTCTAAATAATTGTCCAACAATTAGTTGACAATTCTCCAATTTTCAGTATATTGATTCCTTTTTTGCTATCTCTCTTATAGCGGAACCTTCAGATTCAATGATGTACTAGAGATGGCAACGAATGAAACAACCCGCAAAATATACGACTTACAGAATGAGCACCAGTTTGATGACGTAATTAGCATACAGTTTACATCGGTTGGTATATCGATTGTCATTTAATAGGCAATATTAATTGGCTAACATATCATATAATAATAAGGATTGGATGTGATTTCTGATTCTCATCATGTTTTCGGTTTTATTAATCGTTATGACGTTAATTTCAAGTTTATTATAAAAACTGAAGGATGCACTTTATTAAAACCATTACATTAACGGAGCGAGTATAACACAAATAGATAATGATGTGAATGACAGTTGCTCATTATTAGCCTCTTTCATTATGGAAATAGCTTTTTGAATATTAATCAACAGCTCCATATAAATATAACACAGTTGTCAACAGCTCAGCCGGTTGTTAACCTGCTGAAGATTTGGTTATCGTAGACACAACACAGGCTGGTTATTTGGGTATTTTCTTTTAGCCATACAATACAACACACTTCTGACACTCCCTTGTCACACTCAAACCAACTTTCCTTCTATCCATGAACAGAAATCCGGATGATCCGTTAATGTTTGTTAATGTATTATAATCAGGGAACTACCGGAAGTCCAAAGGCTGCTGCTTTATCGCATCATAATCTCGTCAATAATTCCAAATACGTAGGCGAAGTATTGGATTACGACAAGGTGGTAAGTGGAATTACCATCTTTTCACTGATGTCTTTGCTTATATATATATTGTGTGTGTGTGTGTGTGTGTGTGTGTGTGTGTGTGTGTGTGTGTGTGTGTGTGTGTGTGTGTGTGTTGGTCATGCAATAATGCAAATCGTTCACTACGTGTTTGTTTAGTAGGTCCGTCTTAACCAACCCAAGCTAAGTTTTAATCAGAAATTCGAAATTTAAAATAAATACGACAGTGAACTTTAACCTAAATTGCAGGAGATTGAAAGGAATTTAGGTGACACCATTACACATTATATCTTCCTTAGATTCATATTTGATGGTCATCATCGTCACGAAAGGTTTTCATAATAATAAAATTTGCTTTATAATCATAATAGCAACCATATATATTCTGGCCTTTAGCCAACAATAACATAAAGGTGCTTGATTATGTTTCTTTTTATTTATCAACGAAAGGATAATGCTTTCTCGTTGCCTTTTATGGTTTGATGTTGATTTTCAGGTCTGGGCGCAATTTAATTATGTTTTATGTATTGTCATTTCAATCGTCTGCTTTCCTTCTCAGCATACGCGAATAGCTTTGCCTGTACCAATGTTTCATTGTTTCGGCATGGTACTCGGTAGTCTGACTACGGTCATTCATGGTTCGACTGTTATCATGCCATCTGCTGGCTTTGATCCATTCGCTGCTCTACAAGCTGCAGAAGACGAAAGGTAGGTCTTCAGCTGACGATTATGGTTTGGGCATTTGTATTTGTCTACGTGTTTGAGGACTTACGCGTAAACTTGTGTCTTCTTCGGCTTCAGTGTCTGCCTATCATAAGCATGTCTATGTTTAATTATGTGTTTATGAATCTGATAAGTTGTAGCTTTGTTTGTCATTTTTGGACAGTTTCATAATTTCACTAACAGGATCATTAATATATTTCTAATGTCAGTCATTTTAACTTAGATGTAGATCGATGTATGGAACGCCAACGATGTTTATAGATATGATAGAAGCTGCTAGCAGGAAAACATATAATTTATCATCCTTGTCTACCGGTATGTAATGAATACGTCATTGATTACATCATGCATTCTAATTCATTCCGTGACAACAGAAAATATCCTCTCTGATAGTTCATCATTGGCTTAAAATTTTAATAGATTTTTTTAGATAATAAAGTTCATTCGAAAAGCTAGATGGATCACAGTAATTATAATTTCATAATAGAACAGTCACATCCAAGTATATAATTTTGGCGTCGTTTTAATTTGTGTGTATGTGTTTTAAAATATTAATTCCGCTAATACAACATATGCTGAAATGTACATTCCCAATAATTTACAACCCATTAGGAATAATGGGCGGCGCTTCGTGTCCCTCTGAAGTGAGTAAGAAAGTCATGAATATATTGAACCTGAAGGACATAACTGTAAGTGCTTAGAATAGAGATAACATAAGTAGAGAAATTCTTTCAAATCAGTGGTACTCAAACTACCTACTATAACAACTGCACCATCGTATGCTATCTGTGACACATTAATTTTAATGAAGTTTTATAAATATTTAAATTCGTAGATCGCTTATGGAACAACAGAAAACAGCCCTTTGACTTTTCAGACAACAACTGACATTCCATTACAAAAGAAATTGTTCACAGTAGGCAAGCTGTTACCACAATGTGAAGTTAGTACAACTGTATATTTCAGATATATGTTTTCTTAGATGTGTGAGTAAGTCACCTTATGTTTTATAGTATAGTCAAACTGGATTTTTTATAAAACAAAATTCTTGTATTTAAAAAACAAAACAAATGTCTATTCCAGCTTCTTTCCTTCAATTTAACTTTATCGTCCCACAATTTTATCTAAAATGTGTTTTTCCCTCTAGAGTAATGCAAGATATGCTTAAGATATTTGTACTCTTGGATATATGTAAATTGCGAGGTATATCGGTCTGAGAGTATGTATGTAGAAAGAGAATTTAAAAAACCCACCGAAACATTGTTCCCTTTTTTTAAATGTGTCATTCTTAAGTTTATGTCTAAAATAATTATTTACGGCGTTTATGTGAATTAAAACAAGAAACTCTAAGTGAACGTTACGTCCATTGCATAGCGACCAATCATGCCTCGTTCATCGTAATACTCTTATCAATGGGGTGTTTCTGAAGGGGATATGCCCTCAATCTTATATCATATATATATATATATATATATATATATGACTAACGCCGAAACTAAGAAAACATACAAATCGTTCAACTCAATTCGCAGACTCTAATAGAAAACGTATTTTATATAAATGCTTATTATAATTTTCATAAACATTATTGGCTTAACAACCAGGCAAAATTAATAGATGAACATGGCAGGGTAACTCGTATAGGACAAGCAGGTGAACTCTGTATCCGTGGATACTGTGTGATGCAGGGTTACTGGAACGATCCGGAGAAAACCCGAGAAGTGATAGGCGATGACAGATGGTACAAGACTGGGTAAGGTATTATCTATAAACAGCCTGATGCAAAAATAACTTAAATGATAGATATGATATTATGTTAATTGGCGGAGGTTTCTATATACAATTGTATCAAAAGAAACGAATTAATGAGATCAATAGAAAAAAGTCAACCATGTTAACATAATATATGAAACTCGAATACAATTATTCATCTCTAAATCAGATTAATGAGGAACAGTATCAATCAGATAATGAGCTACTTTAAAACAATTATTGCTGGTGACGTCGTGATTGTGTTCTGTTAATTATGACCAACTTAATCATTTCTCGGCGTGAATCTCGTAGTAGGAAAATTGTGATGTCGACAAAGAAAACAAAATTCGAAAGATTTTAATATTCAAACAGTTTTAAATACGATTTAAAAATAATAAATCTTATACTGCGTATAGCTAATTATAAACCATTTGTGTAGTGATGAGCAAGAAGCGTTACATTTTCTAGGGACGTAGCCGTCATGGACAAAGAAGGCTATTTAAAAATAACTGGAAGAATTAAAGACGTAATTATACGAGGCGGAGAGAACATTTATCCAGCAGAAGTGGAACAGTTCCTCTATCAGCATCCGAAGATTGTTGAAGTTCAGGTAATTAAAACAAATACGGTAAACAGTTACTTATCAAATG
Organism: Paralvinella palmiformis; assembly: GCA_025642065.1. Lineage (NCBI taxonomy): Eukaryota > Metazoa > Annelida > Polychaeta > Terebellida > Alvinellidae > Paralvinella > Paralvinella palmiformis. The sequence continues at coordinate 909,289 of JAODUP010000048.1, forward strand.
TCGCTTGTTGTGATATATATATATATATATATATATATATATATATATATATATATATATATATATATATATTTTAATCAAATATATTCGACGATTGTTAATTACAGGTAGTAGGAGTACCTGACAAACGTATGGGTGAAGAAGTGTGTGCATGGATCAAACTTAAAGACAATGAGGCAGTAACGGCTAAAGAGATCAAAGAGTATTGTGCTGGAAAGGTAGGAAACAGGTGAAAGGTTATTGAAGGATTATTTAAAAATAGAAGCCACTAGTTATAATAATTAACATTAATTTATTTTCAGATGTCTCATTTCAAGATTCCTCGTTACATACAGTTTGTTGACGAGTTTCCAAAGACAATAACAGGAAAAATACAGAAATTTAAAATCCGGGAAGAAGTGGAAAAATATCTCTGGAAACTTTATCAAGTTGACTCAACCATTAATTAATTCCCGTGTTTAGACAACGATATAGTACCTGGCGTATTATAAGTCTGTAGCTGGTAAATGGAAACAGTACACTCTCCACAGGTTAACGATGACATCGAATTGTACCTTGGCGGGGGTTGGTTTAAATTGGAAACCAGTAAAATACCCATAGGATACCTATAGGATATGTAATAGCATTAACATATCTCTCTCTCTCGTTTGTGTGTTTATGTGTATGTATATATATATATATATATATATATATATATATATGTGTGTGTGTGTGTGTGTGTATATATATATATATATATATATATAATATATATATAAATTTGTGTGTGTGTGTGTGTGTGTGTGTGTGTGTTTTAGGGTTCATAGTAAGAGGCAACAGGCACAGAGCATCAACATATCTAAACATCCTTCGAAACCTACCTCCATAAATCTAAATACAACTATACATACATTAATCTAAAAATAAAATGTTCCATACCTCCACATATTGATAAATGTGTGCGTATACCTAAACATGTGTCTGGTCTACTCATCAGCCTGTGGGAACCAGCTAATTCGCTTTTCGTACACGACAATGTCACGCCCACAGGGAAGCAGCTACATTGAGGCTATGTACAACAGCGGAAGCACGTACACACAATACCATTTGACACCACAACTCGCAGTAAATAACACGTGCGTGTGGTTAGATGGTGGGTTACTACATACACAAGACAATTACTTTGACACAACAGTTTATATTCAGTAATAATAATAATAATAATAATAATAATAATAATACTATTAATATTAATAATAATAATAAAGACGCTTTCCAATGATAAGAGACTTAAGATATGTTCTGTCTCATACGAAACGAAACATTTTGTATAAAATGGCAATAATCGCGTAGTCCTTTCGAAATATAAATAAGTGAAAAGGGAGATATTGATTTGCTTTGAATTTATTAAGAATTAATATATATAAATGAATGAAATCTCGTTGTTGTTGTTGTTGTCGTCATTATTATCGTCGTCGAAATACAAATTAACCATCATTATTATAAAGCACACAAACATAATTATAAACATCACACTCTGGTCGTTGGCATAAAGTTAGTTCACACATTACAATGCAATATAATTGTGAAGATTAAAAAGAACAGACCGCCAAAGTTTAAATTAGATACAAACTGAGTACCTTAATAGAGATGGTGACTACAAGACAACTCGTCTCATCTAGTCGAGATGATGTCTACTAGACAGCTAAATCGTCTAAACTAGTCGAACTGTTGACTAGTGAAGGGAAGAGAAGCTGAAACATAACTAATATTAGTTGAAAGATTTCCTATTAATTTGTGGTTCTAGATTTTTCTTAAATTTGTTTACATATTTTTCATAATTTGATCTATATGATAAAAGCAGACTAATTAGCCCATTATCGTCCTATAACATATAGACGATAGGTTACGTCTATATATGATTAAATAAAATTCACAAAATCAGACTGTATCAACTCTGCCTCATTATCCCAAATATTAATTAATTGGTATATTACTAATAGAAATTGTTGTTGTTTTTGTTTACTATTAGTAGGAGTAGTAGTAGTAGTAGTAGTAGTAGTAGTAGTAGCTGTGGTTATAGGAACAGTAACTGTAGTAATAGTAGTAGTGATAGTAGTGATAGTAGTTGTAGTAATAGCAGCAGCAGAAGTAGTAGTAGTAGTAGTAGTAATACTTGTGGTAGTAGTAGTAGTATTTGTTGTAGGTACAATTGTAGAAGAAGTAGGAACATTATTAGCAGTAGACGTGGCAATAGTATATTCTATGGAGTATCAATTAATGGAAGAATTGCTTTAATGACCAATGAATGAATGAATTTATGAATTAATTAATTAATTACGTTAATAGTTAATTAATTACACTTTATAAAGTTTGTTGTGATAATAGATTAATAATTAAATTACCTATTTCCTGCTCAAACACGGGCAATAAAATAAGATTCCCAGCTCAGTCATTGTTGTTGGTTGATATATTACGGTATGATATATTTATCTCCTTTACAAAAACAGTTATACTTAGGCGGGGGGGTGACTTTTAAATCATAATGGAAACGTTCAATGTAAATATGCTGCTTCTTCGTGACCATTATGATGAGCAACACTATTAGTCCAGAAGTAGATTTGTATTTGGCCTTTAAAACATTTGATAATTGACAAATGATAAAACCGGACTTATGGCCAAGTTTTATTTGTATTATTTGTTTCTATAAACCCATTATAAAATAATTGTCATACAGTAATTGGAAAACTTTCGTTTCCAAATAGTTTTCAAGAAGTGAAAGTGATTGGATGGTTTCTTTGTTTAGCCCCGGTACTGCTTCTCCACAATTTTTCTTTTATTGTGACATCTCACGGACACGGCAATGACTGGGTTTCTACCCCCGGGAGTTAGGGCTCTGCAGTAGAGCGCCCTACTAATCCTCACGAGGAACGCCCCCCCCCCCAACACCACTACCACTTATGCCATTCGTCCTTCCTGGGTGTTCTGTCCTGAGCTTCATAGTTCCTCGTGATGAAGACCCTATCTGGTCTAGGCAAATGTTCTCCGTAAATTATGTTGTCAACGTTTCTATAGCAAGTGTTTTTTTACGAGGTGGGGGTGCTGGCCCCCACACTCAACCCTCCTCCTTTCTCATCCGGACTTGGGACTGGCCAAGGAGCCCCCCCACACACACACACACCAGCGGCTCCACATCCATATTGAAAAATATCTGCGCAGTATATATTTACCAA
>JAODUP010000048.1:915000-930782 GCA_025642065.1 Paralvinella palmiformis
TAATATAATAAAAACTATAATATAATATTACAAAACTCTGTAGCAAACTTTTATTACAGAGATGAGGGTTGGATATCAGACAGATAGATTTTTAACTGCCGCATATTGAGAGAGTTGATGTGTTAACTGAGTGAGTGAGTTTGTGAATTAGTGAGTTTGTGAGTGAGTGAGTTAGTTAGTTAGTGAGTGAGTAAGTGAGTTAGTGAGTTAGTGAGTTGGTAAGCCGGTGGGTCGATGGGTAGGTAGGTGGATAGCAAACTGTGGTTGGTTGGTCGGTTGAGTGAGTGATTGATTGAATGAGTGAGTTTAACCTCGACGCCGATCTCAACTACAAGATGTGGCAGATGGATTAATATTTGCGAAAACGCGATGATCAAATTGAAGCCTCATACCGATGGATGAAACATCATTGAACACCCACCCATAGACGACAAACGTGGGCTCTAATCCGTGAACGGCACCACGGCAACGCCCCATTTCTGGCCATTTAAAACAACGAGCACGTGAAATGCGTCTAATGGCCTCAATCGCTGACCGTAATAGACAGTTGGTCGTATACGATGCTGTAGGTAGTAATATCCACGATTAAATTTAAACTGCGGGTTTAAATGAAGCCGCGGATCATTCCGGTAGGATCTGCCTACGTTCTGATTTATAATAACAAGATCCGACCCTGTATTTAATGCACGTAACAAAAAAGTCCATGATTTGATATTTTTGATTGGTTGATGGTGATAATAAAAGTTTTTTGAAGCATCTTTTCACATAATGTTTAAGTATTTGAATCTATATTTTCATTATAGGGCAATGATAAGAGTAATGTGTGCTGCAAAATCCGAGGTTGTTGGTTCGAATCGGGCTCGTAGCTGTGTTTGTAGGATGAGTTTCTTGAGGGAATCGTCCCTAGACCACCATATCCCACCTGTGACCAGTAATGAAGTTAAACAACTCGATTCCTCCTTCTGCAACTCCTCATATTTTTTTTGGGGGGAAGTGCTCCAGTACGTTAAAATAACTCTTCATTGGTAGACGATGACATAAAATTAGTGTCTGCTTCGGGAATGGGAATCTAGGATTAACCGCGAAAATAACCAGTTTACGGCAGTTAATATACGTCCGAGGATAACCTCGGTGTCGTATCTCGCGACATGTGAGTGTTAACTATCATAAAGCTTATCGACTTGTTTTATCTCGAATTACTGAGAGAACTAGGACAAACTTTATCTGATCATTTATTAATGTTAGACGTATACACGAGCCATAAACAGGCTCTCGAGGTGAATCTTCTAAGCCACTTCACGTTGTCTTATATTGTTGCCCTACCGATGACCCGTCTCGATTTCTCTGAAATGTAAACACAATATAAACAGAGAAATAAATTAAATCAACATATATATAATTACGAGAATAACATCTTATTTAAACTTTGGTGGAATTTCTGTCGCAGAGAAATGTTTAATATAAATCAATATTATCGTCATCATTATCATCATCATCATCATCATCCGAAAGTACCTACTATTACTACTACTACTACTAGTACAACTACTAATACTAATACCACTAATGTATATACTACTAGCGCTTTTGTTTTATGTACTATTGTTATTACATGTACTACTCCTGAGATCAGCCACTACTGGTTTTATTGCGTCTGCTACTACTACTACTACTACTTACTACTACTGCTACTACTACTGCTACTACTACTACTACTACTATTATTATTATTATTATTACTGCTATTACTACTACTACTATTACTTGTGCTATTACTTATGCTATTGTTAAACTTAATTTATTAATATTATTATCATTATTATCAGCATCATTTTAATAAGCAGTATCGTCACTTCTATCTTCCCACTACCATCACCACTGCCATCACAACTACCACTATCACGTCATATCCTTTACGCTGTGGCATAATGAAATCGGACGTTGCCATGACAACAGAGACATCCAGCACCAAAGCCGAGTTACTCTATGAGCGAATCAACGTCAACTCTACATAGTGACTTGATCTCTTTTTTTATATTTTGGAAACAATCTGATATAAAGCTAAGATGGTACATGGATGATCCTAGTCTTATAATCGATAACTCTTTCATATTGAGATTTCATGGCGTCCTGGTGAACGCTCCATAAAATAGTTACAGGGAATTTAAATAGCGGCAGTTTGTTAGTGAGTTTGACAACAGAGTGATAACAACATCCTCTTATCGTTTATATATCAGTGATAGCAACATCCTCTTGGCGTTTAAAGATCAGTGATAGCAACACTCTCTTCACGTTTAATCACCAGTGATAGCAACACTCTCTTCGTGTTTATATACCAGTGATAGCAGCACCCTCTTCTCATTCATATATTAGTGATAGCAACATCCTCTTGAGGCTTATATACCAGTGATAGAACACTCTCTTGGCGTTGATATACAAGTGATAACAACATCCTCTTGGTGTTTATTTACAGTGATGGGCGTCTTAGGTGGTATAACTTGATAACTCGATTGATCACAGACCTCTAGCGGCTGGTTTCAGAACTAGGCTTGGTAATGTCTGGCGGATGTTTCATCCTTTAATTTGGGGGTCGTTAATTCCATTTAATGTAACGCTTGTCCAAAAATAACCTTTAAATCTAATATTTCCCGTCTCATATTCATAAACAAATAACGCGTACGTGCGTGTGCGTGTGCGTGCGCGTGCTTCAAGAATATACGTCTTAACTAGTCACAGGTAGTGCGTAAGGCCAAAGGGCTACTACCGGTAATCTTGAAAACCGAAATGACCAGATAAAACATCCCACAGATGTAGATAATACTCTGATTTGAACCGCCGACCTGGACATCTGTAACATGACGCCTTATCAGTTATCTTAGTTGCTTAAAGGAAGTGCTTTAACCACTGTGCTATCAGAGCAGGCACACACATACAACCCCCCCCCCCACACACACACACCCTTATTTATATCGACTGTCACGATACTTCAAGTTCACAGCAGCTGGTTGACCCAAATAAAGCACTTAATAAATTAAATCTTGACACGACATAGATACAGTGTATGCATCAGCCGACATACATACTTACTTACATACACATACTTGTACAAATGTCCTCCGTCTTCACAAATGTTCTCCGCTAGGAAATTTGGTAGAGCACTGCTCTGCAGACTTCCAAATCTGGGTTCAAATCCCAGTTTTATCTATGTCGGTGGAATGTTGTATAATTCATTCATCACTCATTCATCCAACCTTAATCCAGAGGACTCGCGTGCGACTAATGAGGAACCTAAATGAAGCACTCACTCACTGCCATCGACCAGATAATTATGATATATGACTTGTTTCGAAGGTTAACAAAGCATTTACTCGCTACTCAAACCTGTTTACATCGGCAGTATAAATCAAATATCCCATTACATAATTAATTTAAAATTTAATCCACTTCTATGCGTCCGGGTTTTACTCTCTAAAACTAATTTCGATATGGACTAATCCCAAATTCAAATACCAGTAGGTCAATATTATACAATAAGGTCATCACGGATCCTATGAACCTTTTGTTGGAGGACAACAAATAATCGTCACTTCTCGTCTTTTCTCTCGGAAAATATGTATTAATAGTCTGGCCTAATGCTTCGTGACATTATATATAATTATATGGTCGGAGAGTACATAGAGGCCTTCCTAACGAGGCGATCAGGGCTACTAAACGTCGCCATTTTTGTGTATTTAAGGCGAAAATTATCGGAGACTAAAATAGATTCTCCGCCGAAAACGGGACGAAATATGTTATGTCCTAATATAACCGTAGTTCTCCTCTCACCTCTGTGTGACATTGACGAGCCACATGTCTACATTTTGTCAACATAGGGTTTTATATCTCACTCTCTCTATATATATCTGTCAGATGTCATCACTAGAGACAAAATATTCAGTGTGATTTAAGGATTAAAACTAGCTTCAGATTCACAATTCACTGTCTATCAAATATCGGTGATTTGAAGTGCATCGGTCCGGCGAAAAAAAATAGTGAATTAGAATATTCTCCAGACAGACGTAGACATTATTCGTGCCGTTTAAGCTGAGATCGGTATCAACTTTTGTTATCTTCGTGATCCTCTGAACTTATAGAATTACAAATACCTTTTATAATATCTACTTTTATACTAATGTATGTGTGTACGTGTGCGTGTATATATGTGTGCCTGCGCTGAAGACATTTAGTTGTGGGTTACAATCCGGCTAACAGTCGTATGTCCCACATGTGACCTGCGCCGAGGCTAAGCAACTCAACTCAACTCATGGCATAGCTGATAGTGTGAATTGCCATAACCCTCTACAACGTGGGTTCAAATCCCGGTCAGGCTATATTTAAAGAGTGTTTCATCTTTCACTTCGCATTATTAAATTCCCGCACTGATGTGCATAAATATGGCGATCTTTCGGTCACAATTCAGCAAGATTCGTAAATATCATGAAAACATGAGTCAGAACTTTCTATCTGTATCACACACACATACACACACACACACACACACACACACAGAGAGAGAGAGAGAGAGAGAGAGAGAGAGAGCTATCAGATAAACAATATTAATTTTACTTAACGAATAATATTCAAATAAATAGATCAGTGACGCACAATCGTTATCTTTTCATTGGCCAAGAAGTGTATGATCCGGAAGTATTTTTACATCATTACTTTACTCTCAGTAAGATAAAACGCTTACGGGAGACTATTGATTTATTAAATCTGGATCATTCTCATCCAGTGTGTTTGTTACCCTCAAGTTTGAGGTATTGTTCCATCAAACGTTAGCTGAAGACGATCTATTTTCGAACTATGTCGTCCGTGTGACTTATTTGTTTTATGTTTGAAATCTTATCTAGTCTTATCTAATCGATTTATTTTATTATTTGTTGAACTAGTAACTCGTCAATTTATCGCCTTTGTCTGTATATATTTGTAAGCTTCCGGCCCAAAAACATTCTCGAAGTATTCATTCTCTGGCAAACGGCAATACATTAAACATATTACTACTACTATTACAACTACTACTACTACTACCAATAATAATATTAATAATATTTCCTCACAGTTATGTTTCACTAGACACCATTTGGCTTCGGATATATTTCGTCTTCGTTCAAATCTTAGAAAGAAACTGACTTGAAATCATTTGGTACAACAATGGCAGAGAAGAGGGATTTAGGAATTAGGACAAACGAAACATCAACGGCAACACTAGTAGCAAGTAGCATCCACCAGCACTACCACTACCACAGTAACAACAACAATAATGCTACTGAACGGTCATAATTTAATGGATGTTTGCGGCAATTCATCATTTCGCTTCGCCGGAATTCAACTGCTAAGGGTCATAAGGTCATGCATTGAACGCCGAACGGAAATCGGAACGTGTCAGTGGGCCGGACCCCGGAAGTGCGTTGCCATCACATCGCCAATGTCACCTTCCAGGAGAGAAAACATCGTCGATCGATTGGTTGTCATGTCGACCGATTTCCTTACCATAGTTACCCAAAGCTTAGTGGCGACCCCCAGCTGGTGGAATGAACCGTACCGGCACCCATGTCGGGAGAAACTAGACACCACCCAAAACCGAAGTGTCCCTTCCCTGATATCGGGATATTCTAACACACACACAAACACACACAAAGAGAGAGAGAGAGAGAGACGCACAGAAAGAGAGAGGTATTAATATTTGTACTGTCTGTCTCGCTCTATGTACAGTTCCAATCCGTGTACAACTTGTCTCAGACCGTATACAGTATCAATCCGCATTAAGCCTGTATTCAATTGTGTACAGCCTGTCTCAAGTTGTCTACAGTCCATTATCTGGACCAGCTGAGAGAGTATTTCAATCCGGAGACGACGATCTCTGCTCTTGAGTACAGACCACTTGAAGCTATACTCAGACTTAAACACTCAACCATTTTTGTCTTTATTTAAATAATTATTGTACTGGGTTGAGGATTTCGTATTTTCTTAACGTCAAGATCACTACAGACATTTTACACTTAATGTACCCCCCACACTTCTGGCTTATAGAAGACGTATTTGTTTTATATATTTGGGACGCCTTTCCACCTTGCAGTCAGTAGGTTCCACCTTGCAGTCAGTAGGGAATTGCACAGCAGACGTCTTGGTGATTTGGAAAGAACCCCAGCAATGCTTGGTTCTATGGGATGTTTCATCCTTTAATAAATATGGCTCATCTACGGAGTGGCACGTTATATCCCAGGTGTCACCGGCGCTGAAACGAAATAAAGCAAATATCTGGTTAATCACTCACTCACTCACTCACTCACTCACTCAAATAAATAAATCGATCAATCAATCAATCAATCAAGCAATCAATAAACTTCCCTGATCATCAGTTATGTGCCAATCGTTCTATATGTGTATATAAGTAATGGTACAATGTACCACTCGGTGGTGGCACTTCACCGGCAAGTGTGTGCCTTACTCCAGTTCTCTTATCACCTTCCCCCCCATCTCTCCCCCCCCCCCACACACACACACAGAGTCTTAGGCCGCTAATAGCGTATCTCGCAGAGCGAGATGGAGTGTGTGTGTGTGTGTGAGAGAGCGAGCGAGAGAGAGAGGGAGAAGCCGGTGGCTTGAGTTCGTATTCGGCTTTCGGCAGACATCGGGTATTCTCGGCAGATGGCCAGCCTAGAGGCGAACACCCACGTCAATGTTGATGCTACTCGATGGCCACACGAGCAGAGATATTGGGACATACAGTCCGTCCGTCTGTCTGTAGGCTCGCCTCAGTCTCTAACAGATGTTCGTTGGTAAATCGACGAGGAGGCAACCAGAGATAGGAACGAGGTAAGTACAATACCACCATCATCATCCACGTGTATCATCGTCACTGTTATCATTGTCTTCATCATTATCATCATCAGCATCATCACCAGCATCACCAGCATCGGTTATAACACTGTAACAGGTTATTAGCTTACCTCGTAAGCTAGCACTCCTATCGCTGGGTACGAGACACACGTTGTGGCCACTAGACTGGGGACCGGGGTTGGCCATCGTGGGCCATGTGGTCATGTTTTGGTTCGAGACAGAGAACGTTTGTTAGATTCTGGTAAAAGGTTGCCGCCATGTTTTGGTTTGATAAAGGCTAGCAGACAGTAGACCCTTTGCCGGCTCCACGACATCGTTATACACGTGTTGGTGTTTGACGAAAGGGTGAGTCATGTTATAGCTCGTAGAAGGCCGGATCATGTTATAGTTTGGCAAAGGGTAGTCATGTGATAGTTAGACTAGGAGTAGGCCATGTTATAGTTCGGCAAAAGGGTGGCCATCATATGCTGTAGCTAAGATTGGGTCATGTTAGGGTTTGGCAAAAGCGGTCGTATTATAGTTTTACTAGGGGTGAGCAATGTTATAGCTCGTAGAAAGCTGGATCATGTTATAGTTTGACTAAGGGTTATCATATTACGGCTTCGCAAATGATATGCAGTGTTATGGTTTGGCAAATCGATACCGTGTTACAGCTTGGTCATGATTACTTTTTATAAAAGATACACTAAGGTAGACCTTCTTATATTTAATAATGGGTAAACATTATAATTTGGCGGTCGACTGTATATTAGCGTTTGGTAAATGATGGTCCTGTCATACCATATTAGGGTCTGGCCATGTTATAGCTTGGCAAAGGGCACACAATACTATAATCCGCCGAAAGGTACACCGTGTTATATTTCGCGGCAGGAGAAGGCTGTTTTATTTTTGTTTTATATAGGTAGTGGCAATGTTACAGTTTGACAAATGGTGACCATGTTATAACTTGAACATGATGTGGTATAACAATAGTAAAGGATAACCATGTTAAAGTTTGGCAAAGGATACGCGACGCTTTAGTGTGGTAAAAGGCATGTTGACGTATTTTAGCATAACAAAGGGTGAGCATATTAAATAGGGAACAGTATGTTATCGTTTCGTGAAAAAAACACCATATAATAGTTTAATGAAGGATACGGCATTATAATTGTGAAAAGGATTACATGTTATAGTTCCACAAAAGCTAGCATGTTATACTGTGTCTTAATGCGTCCTGCGTTATATATTAGGAATGGGGTACGCCGTGTTATAGTTTCACAAATGGCAGCCGGGATGTAGCAAAGCAAAGGTTAAAAATAGTACATTTTTGGCAAAGAGTACACCATCTTACACTTTGGGCAAGAGTACAACATACTACAGTTTGACAAAGAGTACGCCATTCTACAGTATGACAAAGAGTTCACCACACTACAGTTTGGCAACGGGTACACCACACTTCAGTTTAACAAAGGATACTGATGTTATGGTGTAGTTTTATGGGGGTTACTATTTTAATGGAGTGGCAAAGGGAAACCATAACATAATTTGGCAAAGCGTTATAGATTGTAGACATGTCTGATAATTTTATTTGAAGGGAGATAGCTGAGTTATTCTCCCAAAACATAAACAACTGACTCAAGTTTGTGTTCCCTAGCAACGTCCGACCTGGACAGAATAACAGTGGAAATGGCGATCGATAGTTGGTAGATGGTCAGTGTGTGTGCGTGTGTGTGTGCGTGTGTGCCGGTATGTTCATGTGTATATGTACTTATAGATGCTTGTATGCAAGTAATATGTGTGTGTGTGTGGGTGTGTGTGTGTGTGTGTGTGTCATCGTGTCACGCAGTAACTAATGATGGTGTAGGGTAATTTCATTCCAGGGTGGTCTGCTCCATCTGAATTAGGCCTTGGTACAGCCTGAGACGTTAACAGTCCATATAGATCCGTGCTATATAGACACAATGATCAGGACATAGACAGTCCCCCTCCCCCCCTCCCCCCCCCTCTTCTACCAGTAATCGTAATAACACTAATAAAGCTAATATATGTTGAATCAACCTTTATCTGACCCGCCGACAACAGCCATTTTAGATATTTACCTCTATTTTCAGGTGACTAGTTGACATTCGTTTACATCCGTTGACACAAATCATGTTGACATAGCTGGTTTGTTATCTCTATCCAGCCGATAGGTGCTATCAGTAGGTTGTATTGCGTTTTTAGCTTTCCGTGCATGTACGAGCACGCGTGCGCGTGCTTATTTTTGTTTTAGCAGTCCGGGGGATGGTACGGATAGACACAAAATAATTGTAAATTCAATCCCTGGACGTTTCAAAATTGAAACAGGCAACATTTCATATTGAGACATATAACATTTCACCACTCATTGTGGAAGACTCATCGGGGACGAGAGATGGGAAGTGTCTGTGTGTGTTGAAATGAAACATTCGTTGGAAATCCGAACGCGTATGTAGCATCCGTCTCTGGGCGCCGAGTTCGGCATACCGAGAGACCTTAGGATAATTGTAAGCTTATGACGGATAATTCGAACAAATGTTTCGATTTAAACCTACACTCTAATACCTCGCTTTACTATTATCACAATTCGCTGGCTGATAAATTGCTAGCCTATAAATAATAACCGCAACCGGTCGCCAACGGATCAGATGCCGCGGTCTGTACACGGATTGGTCGTGGCCAGGTATCCATAATCCGGAATGGTTTGTCTTCGACAATATTGAAATGCTAGCTCGTCTATATGTCGGTGTCTGTGTACACGTGCTGCAGTGGCGTACAATACACCCACGGATAATTGTACTCGTTTTTGTCGGCTGATTCTCGGCATATAGCACTCTGAGAGCTGACATTTAGCTGGCTGGTAGCTGTCGGAATCCGACATGGTTCGGTATCGTCCTTCGGGAGCATCTTTCGGCAGCCGGAGAGAGATCATCAGAGGCCACGGTCTCTCTCTCTCTCTCTCTCTGGATCACCGAATAAACAACGGCCACGATCCGGGACGTTCAAGAAGAGCTGAAAATCAGTAATATCGGTCCACAAACGAAACCCAAACAAAACATCAACCCATCCGAAGACGATGTTATAACAAAGAACGCCGTCCGCTATCCAGACAACTGACACTCAGGTAACGGGTGTTTGTTGGGAGGGGGGGGGGATAATAACAACCTAGATATGAAACATGAAGATTGACTATGGAGATTGTATGATGCCAATACTAATCTGACATACTTCCTCATCTTTATGGGAATCGTTTATATTCCGAATTCTCGATCCTGATATTCGATATCCACAGCGCGCAATAAAGTCATAAGTGGCGTTAAGTAATATAGGTGGCGCCATGGCGGTGATTCTGTCATGTTGGCGCCCTGTCCAGTATGCAATATCAGTGAGTGAGTGGGTGAGTGAGTGAGTGAGTGTGGCGCCCTGTCCAGTATGCAATATCAGTGAGTGAGTGAGTGAGTGAGTGAGTGAGTGAGTGAGTGAGTGAGTGAGTGAGTGAGTGAGTGAGTGAGTGAGTGAGTGAGTGAGTGAGTGAGTGAGTGAGTGAGTGAGTGTTTTTAGCCTCAGAGTCCGAGAGGCTATTCCCCAGATAATTGAGATGAGTAGACCGACTACATTAGCGTTTTACTGTTGAATGTAACGTCCCACAAACATCCATAACGATCTGTGTATTGGCGTGTTGTTGTTATGTAGCCTTATAATAAGCCGGTCACAGAAGCCATGATCAGAAGTACTATGTGTTACAGCGTTACAGTTATAGAGCTACAGTTACAGTTAGGTAAAACAAAACACAGCTCTTATATCGGTGCAATCGAATGTCGAAAATTTACCACATACACTAAATCACTCACTATCACTCACGCACGCAGTCGTGCACGCACGCACGCACGCACGTGTGTATATATATATAGTGTGTGTGTGTGTGTGTCGTGGCTAGGCCGACTGGCATTAAAAATAAGCATAGTACTAATAGACTGGCATTTCTAAAAGCCACCCGGAGGCCATTTAGCGACAGAACTGATTACTTTATCTTAAAACAGTCATCTATCCAACTCATCCCAACACCCCATCCTCCCATTCCTCTCCCCCCCCCCCCACACACACATATCATTTCCCAATCTTTACCAATTTAGTGCTAGTAAGCGGTATTTGCCTGTCGACTCAAACTGTAACACCTGTGTCGGTGTCCTGGTGTTCTTTTATATCAGAACGATGATTGGCAGGTGTCAAGATGTATGTAAAGATATAGGGTAGCAGCTTATTAAATGGCTACAAAAAACTTGATCTTACAAATCTTACCTGTCTCTTACACGTGTAGTAGTTTATGATAGACAGACAATTAGAGGGCAAAAATGTCTTCGAGATCCTAGAAACATCGTGTGTGTGTGTGTGTGTGTGTGTGTGTGTGTCCAGATAATGTAGAAAACGCAGCGGAATTGAATACTATTTTGTAATGAGCTTTAAAATTCTCGGTTCATCGGGTACCGGATTTGACGTTAACGTCATTCAATTAATTAAAATTGCTAGTATACTGCGCGATGAAATGCTATATTACTATATATGATGGGCACTGCGTATCTTCGCTTTTAATCAAAGAGAAAGAAACACAGTCAGATTCGTGCTGCGTCTTGTGGCGCAATCAGTAGACACACGCGAGGCGGCGTAAAGAGAGAGTCTATCCAATGAACTAAGGTTAAGTAGTGTGATCAGACGGTAGATGGCGCCAGGAACTAGCTCGTGTTTTGGGGTACGAACAGACAACGGCTCGACCAACATTTCGTCCATAACGTTATTGCCGGATATCATAAATACAAAATAGCAGCCGTACCATAGATCTGGAAAAGCTCTCTTTCGTGTTGAGTAGATTATTCTATTTCCCGAGAGTTTGGGCTTTTTCTGTAGGGGACGGTGGGGGGGGGGCCTTATAATATGTTTCTGGACCTATGGACCATACTGGCTGTTATATGCAGTTACATCCTTCTCTCTCTCCCTATATATATATATATATATATATATGCAATCTTGTCAATCTTAGCCAAGCGCCGAAGATGCATCATGACCGTCTTTTAAATTCGATAAGTCTGGAAGATCGACCATTGTATTTCTCTCTATCGCTCGCTCGCTCACTCTCCTAGCCGATAGATAGTGTGCTGGTCACCAACTACTAGGATGACAGCTCGACCCCAGGCGTAAGTCTGTAAAAAGCGTTTGATTATTAATGTCGCTCTTCATTATTTTAGTAACATTCTCACTCTCTTTCTATCTCTCTAAAAATTATCCGATTTTATGAGGATAACAATTAATTATAAATGATAGACAGCCTTAAGCCGCTGGGGGTGGGGTGGTTTAGTGTGCCCTTCTTGGTGCCATTCCTATAAACGTCGGCATTATATCCGATTTCACAGGATTATATCGAGTACAGAACGAGTAATAAGGTTTATGGGTCCAATCCGAACACCGACACAGGAAAAGAAATACGACAGAACACGTCGACGGTAATTTATCGATAAAACAATGGATAAATCAGCTCCAGTCATCGTATTACACTGAAGATATACAGACGATTCTCCTATCAGGAGACAGGTCTCCGAGCGAAACTGGCCAAATATATCGCCAATTTTCATTGCTTTCCGTTCTGCTCGTCAAGCTCTGTTGAACATCTCAGGTATAACCTTACAGACCAATGGAGTCTCGGTGTACACAGATTATTGCCAACCTCTACACGACCGGAAACTACCCCCCCACGACGCCGAAAGCGTACAATTAGTAAAGAGCGCGACTATCAGCGTTACTTCGTCTGGTGACAGGTAAAGAGACAGATGTTCTTAGTTGTACCTTGATACTCGATGTGTTCGGTGGATTGGTATTAGAGCTGAACTAGGAGGTTAAATTGGTAACTGTTGATATGTAGAGGTGAATTATGCTGTGTGTGTGTGTTGACGATAATACACTGACACTGATTTTCAGAATTCGTGAGAATACAGTATCTGGACGATTTTTCAGGGAACTGATTCCGGAAAATTCATCGTCGCGACGAACTTAGACACGTTTTGTCTCGTCGGCCATTTTCACATCGTTTTGACTAAGTAACAGTCCGCACTTCGGACGAGTTAACAACATACTCGTGTATCGCAACACACACACACACGTACACATAGTCTAGTTGATAGCGCATTTAACAACATACCTCTTGCACTGGAGTTCAAAACCGGATCTAGCTATGTCTGAAGGATCCTTATGTTTGATTTCGCTTCATTTCTGTTAGACCTCGCATCCCCCACCCCCAACGCACGCACGCAGACGCACATATCCACAAGCACCGGTCGACAGACCTGGATCACTCTGTTGTCAAGATCTTCGAATTAACATTCCTTGTTGTTGATAGTTGAAATGTTCTCGTCGCATTTTCTGGCTTCGGTTAGATAACGACCATCTCCAGACATCAGGATCTCGTATCATCATCATCACCACCAACACTCACTCACTCACCAACCTACTCACCAACATATGTCTACCACTATCCCAGCAGCCTGTTGACGCCACAAATTGTAGCACATTTACCTCCGCGCAACGAGCATCTGTCATTTCTAATCACTCGGTGCCATTTCTCGTTTCAGCACGACGCCATTTCCACCGTCCTAACCCGCCCCCCGCTGTGGGTGGCTTCTCGACGACACGGGTCAGATACCTAGAAACTATTTATGTGAGGAATAACAACAACAACAACAACAACTGGTTAAATAACGCCGAAGCGTTCACATGGAGTAAGGTACATATCACATGACATAGAAAGCAACAGTTGATCCATACATGTGGTTTTCAGGATTTAGGTACCTCTATAACTACAAGCTGATCGGTGACGGAGAGAACTTTTAGCGACAGACTTTCTGGATCAGCGCCGTACCACGAGCAGCGCGATTCTGCTTCCGGATCATGTAGCGGCGCGGCGTCTCTCACATCGATTCGAAGACTCTCCCCGATCGACGCGACGCGTATACATACGTACGCGCGCGACGCTTGACGTTCGCCGCAAACTTAATTCGAATTAACCGAACTACACGTGATAAACGCTATGACGTCGGACGAGAAACCGGAACGAGAGACCTGGACTAACAAGATCGACTTCCTGTTGGCTTGTATCGGCTTCTCGGTCGGTCTCGGGAACGTCTGGAGGTTCCCTTATCTCTGCTATAAGAATGGAGGAGGTAAGGACATTTTAGGCCTATTAATCCGTATGTACTTGTATGTCCGCGTCTTGCCGCGTGCGGCTAGGGTTCCGGCATGGGGCAGTGAAGGACTGCATACTTTTTTTA
This sequence comes from Paralvinella palmiformis, assembly GCA_025642065.1. Taxonomy (NCBI): domain Eukaryota; kingdom Metazoa; phylum Annelida; class Polychaeta; order Terebellida; family Alvinellidae; genus Paralvinella; species Paralvinella palmiformis. The sequence goes on from JAODUP010000048.1 coordinate 929,193, forward strand.
GCGTTTCGGTGAGAGCTAATACGCAAATCGAATCGTGCCATGTAGCGATTCGCTAGCCCGCACACAAGACCCTTCCCTGGTAAAATTGGATCGCTAGGAAAAAAGATACTTAAATTTCGAAATATTAGACTGTGTGTTTAATTAATTAATCTTAGATGAAAAAGAATTGCCGATATTCATCAAATTATTTGTTTGGTCGTGTTTCATTGTTCTGGTTATTAGCGCTCCAGTGTAGATTACTTTCACTCCACGTTCACAATGTAAACAGTCCAGATATAAAAAACACTGCTTTGGTATTGCGCAAAAGATTTCCCCGACCCTTGTTAGGGGGTTTTGCGTAACCCCTTTTTTCATCATAACTATCCTAAACGTTTTAAAGTTCCGAGTGAGGGGGGTGTTCTTAACAAACTCACACACAGGAGCCTCTGAATTTGCTATTTTGTGACTCGGTGTCTTTCTCGCTCTTTCTGCTTGTGTGGGGCGCCTCCGTGGTCTAGCGGTAGTGTGTTTGACCACGGATCACCACCACCGTGTTCGAATCTCGGCATGGGCATATCTGAAGGTTGTTTCATCTTTGACTTCGTTTCATTACCTTCAGGGTCGCTCGGCCCATTTAGCCTACAAAGTGCACAAAAGTGGCCGTGTGTGTGTATGTGTCGTTTAATCGTTTTGTTTGTTTGTTGTGTTTTCAAAATTACAAGACTACCAACTTATCTTCGTATAAAACAATCCTTTCATCAGTACTGAGTGTTAGAAATTCTTCAACTTCATTGTGTTCCGTTATGTCGCTAAGTCTGAAGACCCGTCTCTTTTCTATTGCGAAGAAACTGGACGAGCATTCTATCTGGAAAATATAATTTGTTTTAAAAAGGTATTGATGTATATATCTCTGTGTGTAAGAGAACGCCTATTTGACTCTGTTTCAACTGGCCCAGCAGCATCCATACGAAGGTCTTATAACTCCTTGGTTTTTAAAACGATTTTAAATGCTTAATATTGCTGTCTTTGTAACCATGTTTTTCTCTCTGCGTGCGTGCGTGCGTGCGTGCGTGCGTGCGTGTGTACGTGCGTGCGTGCATGCATGGAAAAGAATTCTTTGTGTTGATATAGCAGAGAATCGTCAGTAGGGTAATTTAACTAAAACCTGGCCACATTTTTTCACCAGAAAATGAAGTTAACCAAAACCTGGCCATCAGGTGTAAGTGCTATTTGAGCACTATGATCATGCGTTATATGAGTTTAAAACCAAACCTAGGATTTCACCATATCATGGCCACATTTTACCTAATCCGGGCCAGTGTATATGTACTTTTCACCATTTTGTTAACGGTATAATTTAAAAAGGTTCTTTTTTAACCCCAAATCTTAAGGTAAAACCTGTAATTTTAAATTTAAAGAGGAAAAACAAAACCATAGGAGAACGAGACCAGTTTGATTTGGCATGGGGTGGTTCCTCGGCAGCTAGGCGAAACACCGAACTTTAAGGATCTACCACTGTAAATACCTGATCTTAGCCACTTTGTTAAATACTCATTTGGAACTTAAGATATCTTAACTTTACTGAAAGTCTCAAAAAAGGAAAATGGACAA
>JAODUP010000490.1:0-57500 GCA_025642065.1 Paralvinella palmiformis
AATTTCAACTGTAAATACTATGATTTAATCGAACCTAACAGCTAACCCTCATACGTTTCCGTTCATCATTAAGGGAACGTTCATTCACACTTAATTTAGCGTCCCTAAGTATATGTAGTTAGGTTTGGTGGGATCTAAATTAAAGCGCCTATCCACTTGATCTATTTAACCCATGGTCGAGAACAGCGGATTTCAGGCAGATCCCCGATACTGCGAATGACACGTCGGGATTATAATAGCTATACATTTAACAAATTTCCTATATCAGTGTAATCTAATTACTCATAATATGGGAAAAACTCTGTCCGCAGCTTAATACCCATGGAGATGCCTGCCGGAGTAACAAACGACTCCAGGAGTATAAATCCATCAAGCAGCATTGTATGAATTAATAGGTCGTTTCGCCAGACCACATAAGAGGACAACAATATATATTCTACATTATACATAACAAAGCTAATAAACTCAAACATGTTGTAATAACGACATAACTTTCTTACATTGGTGTAATAAGGAATCTGGATGGAAATAGATACGATGTCTGGCACGGGCAATGTGCGTTTTAGGGTACATAGTAAGAGGCAACAGGCACAGAGCATCAGCATATCTAAACATCCTTCGAAACCTACCTCCATAACTCTATATACAAATACAATTTTACATGTATGTATGTATGTATGTATGTTTGTATGTATGTATGTAGATGTGTGTGTGTGTGTGTGTGTGTTGTGTTTTATAAAGATAGTTAAGGTGCTGGCACAGGTGTTATACTTTCATTCAAACAACAATTAACTCCAAAATTGATTTAAAAAAAGTATAATTAATTACCGGTAAAATTAGAGAAAAATGAAAAGAAAAAAGAAAATTTCTAAAATAATCCAAAAGAGGATAATCTAAATATAAAAAGAAACTATGATTAAAACAAAACCAGGCTTTGTGTCGAACACTACGGCCAAGAAAGATTAAACCTAAAATGGAGAAATAAAATATTAATACACAGTATGAATAATGTGTGAATAATATAAGCATAAATCAGAATAAATTCAGATTAATACTAATAGTAGCGATATAACAGGACTCAACCCAGGGTACATAGTAAGAGGCAACAGGCACAGATAATCAACATATCTAAACATCCTTCAAAACCTACCGCCATGAATCTAAATACAACTATACATACATTGATCTAAAAATTAAATGTTCCATACCTCCACATATTGATAAATGTGTGCGTATAGCTAAGCATGAGTCTGGTCTACTCATTAGCCTGTGGGGACCAGCTAATTCGCTTTTCGTACACCACAAATATGTCACGCCCATAGGAAAGCGGATACATGCAGGCTACGTACAAAAAGCGGAAGCACGTAAAACACATATCATTTGATACCACAGCTTGTAGCAAACAACACCTGCGTGTGGTTCAATGGTCACTTGTTACATATATATATCATAACTATTTTGACACCATAGTTTACAATCAACAATAATTTTCTGTGGTCCAAAATAAACCTGTATATAAAGCATTTCGACACCTCAGATGCTGACCTCAGCTTTATTCTGGGTTCGAATAACTAAATAAATGTTTAATAATTATGATGTTATTCCTTGCCAACCGCTATTCATTTGTTATACGCATTCACCAATTGTCCAAACCAATCACAGGAAGAACAAACAATTCCTTCTGACACATTACAAAACAGCGGCTACTACAGTTTCGGATGGCGTGGCATATCAGTAGAACCAGCAATAGCTGACTAAATGTAATACCTTGTCAAGGCTATTAAGGTTAGACTAGTATCTTCATGTGTTTTCATCCAGTATCAAGTTAATCTACGACGATGATATTGAGAAATATAATGTTAAAAATTACATAGTTTTCGTTTCTTCGAAATCAATCTGCATTAAACATAGCAAAAATAAAGTCTGGGATCATCAATCCGTCAAGTGGAATTTCCGGGGATAGTTTGCCTTATCACGACAGTTCATCTCATTCAAGCAGCAATAGAGCATCCAGCCGTTAAACTCATGTTAGAATAAGCATGCGAGCCACCATAACAGTATTAATTATTCTGTATTAGCTGAGTTTGATATTAAAAAGATAGAATGCAGTTCTCGACCGTCGTACATAATTCGGAGGACTAAATAATATGTTTAATTATTCGTATCATATGCGTTATATATTTCTGAGTTTACAAACTAGATATGCTCTGAATTTTCTATTTCGTAGAATTAGCTAGAACTATCTCATTCACTCGCTTACTACTACACTTTCTCAATCAATAAATAAATCAAAATTTGAATAAATAAATCCATTGACCCATTCATCGTCATATATACTCACGGGTGTATTCCCCTATTCAGCACAAGTCTAACACATTCCTTCATACCAAGCCAAATACATCAATGTGACAAGCAAAGCTTAAATAGGGTTTTCTATACTGAGTAATTCGGGAGTCCTTATGTTTGTCCACCACGACTATTTTTTATTCCGACTAATGCAATAGTTTTCCTTGTACAACTAACAAATTATTACTAGATGCCTACTCCTTCTCTAAAATATATATAATGTTATTGAGCAATAATACATTAGCCTTATGGTTCTGAACCCAAAGACGGATTTAACTATAAGTCTTACTGTCTATAGGTAAAGCGATATATTTATGATAACACGACTCACCCAAAAGAGAATACATAAATATAGGCAATATTATCATAATGTTTAATGACCAAGATTTTGACATAAATTATGCATTAACCAAAAACAAATAGGTACATTGACACACAGACATACACATACGCGCGCGTAGAATGTATGCCAATGATTTGGTGGAATGCAAAGACAAGAAATAAAATTATAATATTCCTGACTTCTCTCCAGAAATAATTTCATGGCTATCTAAAACGTATTGTTTGCAAGTGAAATATGTGTCTGCTAATTATTTAGCTTACAAATAACTATCAATGCCCATATCCTTTGAACGCGAGATGCAAGAAACTTCGTGTTCTGATATATTATTATTTATTAAAATTACCTATATATAATCAGACACTTAGGTTGTAGATTTTTCCGAGCACCGGCAGTCATCTAATGAGTATTCTGTTTACAAGTGACTACATTAAAATGCCCGAAATGGCGATACCCATAAAAAGGGCACGTTATTTAATAATATGCGTGTTGATGTTTATACCTTTGTTGGTCGTCGCCCATATGATATAATTGGATGCTACAGACAGATACAGATTTTCACTTTGAGGCACTGATTCAAAAATAGGTAACATAGAACACGGTTATACAGTTTCAAGTCTAGGAGCTAAACAATGGAATATGATTTCCTTGAATTTGTAAAATAATTAATCTGCTGTGGACTTTACCTGGAGAATGCTAATATTAAAATACTCTCTAACAACTATTTACATTTTATATTAACAAAAATGTATTTTAAGTATTGTTGTTTATGTTAACCAATTTAGAAAATTACATTTCCATAACTATGTTCTGTTACAACGAGTCGTGTATTTCACATCTACAGTTTCATACGTAATAACTGACTTAATAAACTCCGCATACATAGTGTGTTTTCTCTCTGTTATTAGGTAAACAAATCAATAAATAAATAAATTATCCGCGACGCCAAATCAACTTCCTCCGCAAACTATTACAACACAACTTTTACTTCTTGCAAAACCTAGTTTAGACAGGATTGGTTAAAACCTTCTATTTATATCGATGCCTATCTATATGTATCTGTCTTTTAACTTACTTGGACTCTGAAAAGCGTCATGATAGAATGATGTATATATAGTAACACAGAATATATCAAAGTATAAGACTACAGTTGTGTTCCATCATGTAGGTAGAAATCGATTTAAATGAAATTGTTTTCTCACTACTTTGGAGTAATGCACTACTACATTCTAAGTTTGTGTCCGGATGGGATTAAAAATGGAATATAACATATTGGGACACGAACTTGTACAAGAGTGATATACCCTTTAAAGATTAACATGCAAATTTCAATAGGTTAACTTTTCTATAAGCATCAAAGCCTAAACCTTTGCTAATTTATAAACTTATTGTTTATCAGATTTTTTAAACAGTTCCTACCTTATAAAATAAGGTGCCCCGATCATTTCGTTCACATTATCTGGCACAATTAGTGATATTTGATCGTTGTTAAATGTTACGTGTTAGTGGACAAGTGCCAGATAATAGGGTCATATTTACCAGATATTTATAGTATCACAGGAATAAAACGAGAAAATAAGACATTGTGATTGTTGGGACATTCCAATTCCGACATTAGTTTTATGTTAATATATGTCTATTGCAGAATAGACTTTAATCGATCAATTTCCATCTAACTAGTGAGTCGTCTGTAAATTAATTTGCCATCAATTTTGTTGAGTGGTTAAACTTGATATCATTGCAAGTAATAATTATATTTTTGTTATTAATCTAAATGCTAGACTGGTTGCCTAGAAAAGCTTTTAGATGGCATCAATGAATATTATCCAAAGGGAGAGATTGCTAAACAAACTTGCCATCATCAAATCTAATAGAGATATTTTCTAATTTACTATATTTGTCATGACAACTGTTAATGGGTTCACACTGTGGAATGGAACGACTGTACACTGATCGTGCAACATATTTTGTAAATTTCACTAAAAAGGGCGTAATGTAATCTCCTGTGCATAAAGGTATTTGCCTAACGCACATATTTATTCTATATTGAACACTAGATACCAAAGTAAGAGTTGAAAAAAATTAATTAATTATGTGTTGTATTTGTCATAAATTAACTCATACATTCTTTTGCTGATTGCTTCAATGGCTGACTGATGGACTGACTTAAAAAACTCTGATTGAATGTTTGATCGATTGATTGATTGATTCATTCATTCATTGAATTAATGAAGTATAGAAGAATGTTAGGAATTATAATGTGTTAGCATATATTTTTTTTTTTTTATATATATATATATATATATATATATATATATATATATATATAGCTAAGCACAACACAGGATCATAATGCGATCACAATTTGATGATTTTAAGCAACACTTTCCAAAGAATAAAGTATGATCAAAATCTTTATCTTAGTTTCCAGATTATTGTATTATAAAACAATATGGAATAAGACTTATCAGAGTAATATATCATATAACTGTTGAATGTGATGACATTAATAAATAATTAGCAATCATGATTGGAAATTCTGATTTAGAAAGTAAATGATTTGGTTACAAGTGAAATACAGAAAGTTTATAGTTACCTTTTACGAATTTGTTTTGTCTTATAAGGACATTTAATTTAAGGATGTTACCAGACAATTGTTGATTTAAATAATATTCAGGCAGAACTTGGTTTCACATGAAAACGCAATGTGCTGAAATGATCACTTAAACTTCGATTAAAATATATTCGATATTTTATAGCCAATGATATGTTTTGCGTAACTGCTTATGTATCTGATTAAGAATTTTAGATCATAAATGATAAATGTTTAGTCTTATGTTTCCCACTGTATTTTAATTGATCTGAAGATACATAGCTTATAGCAATATAGCTGTCATTATCTTTACTAAACCTGTTCTTTACCATGCAAATATATGCTGTCCTGAGATCTGAATGCTGACACAGTAAATTAATGACTCAACAAGATAGGCAAACTTTCTCTCCTGTATACAATCACTCACATTTATATTCATCCATTTCTGCTGTTAGCAAATTATAACTACCAATAGCACCCTTACAACTTGAATCAATCAATCAACTTATAACTGATGACAGATATAATAAACCAGCTAACATTTCGGGAAATGTATCACAATCTAAATCAATGTACTTAAAAATATAACATTCTGTCAATCCCTATTTTCATTTTAATGCATCAAAGGAAATAGCCGTTATCTAATGCAGAACACCTATTATGTGATCGATTGACAAATGAAAAATCAGTTATGCGCCCTAGTCCACCCTTTATCATAGTATAATGCACATTCATACCTTAATGCAGCAGAAAAGAATACAAGTTAAATATAGGAATTTTGTTTTGTTTATTTCTAAAACCAAAATGTTCAAAAAACATTTTAATGTCATTTGCTGGTTTAAAGGATTAACTATAATTGCCATTGGATGTTTTGCACATAACAGTATTGTATTTAAATTTAGAGAAATGTCAGGAAAAGGTTAAAACAATATTCACTAAAGCCATGGGATGCAATTATGTCCCTAAAAAACGTTGAATATTCGTTTGTTTGCTTGTTTTTTATTATTATTTATTAATATATATATATATATATTATATATGTAAATATACATGTATATACTTTCTTGCATGAATAGTTGTAGCTTAAATATGTACTGGAATTACTTATCTAAGACAGTCGAATTGATTCAAGTGGTTCTTAGTAATCCATTATAAGGACTTGGGCAAAGAATTATCATCAGTCAAATAAATTATAGTATCAATGGCGTAATTACTTTGCTAATTGTTTTGTTCTTTATGCTAATAATCATGTTCTGGATAATGATTGTTTCAATTTCAACTTTTCAACCATACAGGTTCGTAAAGTAAGTAACAACTATTATCCTTGAAAGATAAGCACTTATTTTCAATTCGTTTATTTTAACATTTATAAAACATCATTTTAATTAAATCATACACATGTAGAGTGTTGAAAAGGAGAATGTTTGAAGCATGCTTATGTAATGCATCCCCCGCTTTAAGTATTTGCACTCTAAGGTTACTGGTTTGTTCTCAATGTTGATTAATGCCATGCTTCTACACAACTATCTATCGTATGGAGCCTATAATTATTCCTATTATAAAGTATAAACAAGGTCTTATTATAGACACAGACATACCTATTGCCATTATTAGTGTTTTTCTAGTAATCAGTTTGGATTTAAAAGTAAGCCTGGTACAAACAAGTGCGTGTACACTCTCAAGCAGATAACAAAACATTATAATCAACGTTCTAGTCTAGTATATATTTGTTATATTGATGCTTCAAAAGCATTTGGTGTCTCTTTAAGAAACTAATTAAAAGTAATATTAATGTTACTTTGAGTCCGTCGTCTGATATTCTGGTATTGTCAACAAACATGTTGTGTACTTTGGGAAAACCGGTTCTCCCAAATCTTTACTGTGTCTAAATGGTGTAAGACATGGTGGAATTATGTCACCTGTGTTGTTTAATATATACATGGATGAGCTCAGTTGCAACTTGAATCAGAGTTAAATTGGTTGTATTATGAATGGCATGATCATGAATCATTTAATGTAAATAGATGATACCGGTAACATAGCTCCATCACCTACAGCTCTAGAATATGCTTGATATATGTGCTAACTTTGCTGTTTCAAATTTTATTATTTTTAATGAGAAAAAGACAATGTGTATGTGTTTCAAACTAAATTCATTGAATGGTTTGTTTGTACCTACTCTCTGCCTTTATGGTGTACTTCTGACTTTCGTGACAAGTAACACATATTTAGGTGTAACTATACATGACAAACATCAGGATGATGATGATATAATGAGATATGTAAAATCACTTTGTTCTGGAATAATTCATGGCTCAACTTGTCTTCATGCTTTTCAACGGGCTCTAGAGACTTCTGGTCAACCTGTTGGGTTCAAATAATGTCAGCATTCAGGGGCTTCCTATCTCTGTTTAGCTTCAAAATGGTGGTGCTCACAGGTCATTAAAAGTCCATTAATTAGCACCTTAATTGTATTATTTAATATGTGGGTGTTCGTTTTCGCATGTTCACATCATTTCTGATATTTGTGAACATAGCTGTATTATTCCTGAAAATATGAAATTAAGATGGGCTGTTCCTTTAAACTAGACAAAATTACATGGTTTATTTTATTAAATAAAGAGGTAGAACTGGAGTATATTTAGAAGTGTAGGTTAAACAACCATAAATAATTAAAACAATAAAATATAGCCACAAAAAATGATTCATGATAACCGCGGATTGTTTTAGACAAAAAATGGATATTTGAAGTAATTTAGTATTTATAAAAATATACTTTACATTATTGTTACAGTAACCTTAACAAACTGCATCCAAAACACTATGGTTGGTGATATAACCCAATTTCAGGAGTGTCCTTTATGTAGATTAAAAACACGATGGAACTAGGGGTCTCCTGTTCCGGTGGATTTCTTATCATTTGTATATTACATTATGCAGCACTGTTATATCATTCTGCTACATCTGACCAAACGCTGAAGTGTTAAATGATGCTAAATTGGCTAAATATAAATATTAACCGACAAAAATCAAGTGAATCTTGAAATCGCCAAGACTTGGATTATCATGTCCCAATATTACTTAATTACTAAGTATTACTTAACTTAGATACCATACTGGTCTACTTCTTTGTTTCCCTCATTATTGAATTATCGTAATTAGCTCCCAAATGCGGGATATGGTCTTCTAAAGGTGTTATTATCGCCGAGGAAAATATTTATTGATATTCCATTAACTAATAGATATTAGTTGATCTACTTATATTTTCATATTGTATTAATACTGTGCAAATTGAGATTAATTTAAGAATTATCAACTATTTTCTTCATTCACAGAAATACTATAACCATACAATGTTAATATCAGAACATTGGATTCCCACAACACAACACAACAGCTATTATAATCAGTAAATCCATAAGATTAAAACCCATACACCAATCAAAGCCATATAATTTGAGAATGTTCAGCAAATGTAATATGAAGTACTTCCAATGTTCTTCATACTTTAATCGATCGTTCCCATCTAAAATTAAATAACAATGACGTCAGCAGTTAGAATTTCTTTGAAGAGTTCGCTTTGTTCAGTAACTCATTAACTCGTCAATGTTGACATCTCTTAAAGATTGGTGACTTTAGCATGCATTGTGACAAAAGAGACGAATTAGAAACACTTAAGCTCATTGAGCTCCTAGATTCATCCGCTTAACCCAGCATGTCAATGAAATAACTCCTAGGGTTGGTTGTACTTTTGACACGGGTTGGTGGCAATATTAGAGATACGGCTTCAGTGTCATCTCTCATTTCTAACCATCATATCATCATATTTCTGCAAATCTAATCAGAATCTAGAAAGCCACACCAACCATATCATACAGAAAATATCGGAATATTGACCTGGCATCTTCCAGATACGATCTTCGTAACGCTGATTTAATCAGCATACCACCGGATTTTCTGCATTATGTTTATGAACTCTATGATTTCATAATAGCACAGTTGATTGGTGAACATTCTCCGATTATAAAAAGGAATTTAATTTACATAACATTCCGTGGTACACAAAGGCTATCCAATTAGCAAAGTGACAACGGCTGTACCGTGCAGATCTACAAATGAGCACGAAACTCACAGTTTACCACGAAATGTGTATTCGTACACGTTTGGATTTTCGTGAATTGTTGGCCATATCAAGTCTGTAAATAAGACCAATGTAGTAACAAGAGTAAATAGACCCGAAGATAAACTGTACATATTACATGAACAGTTTTACATAACTATCCGAAAATACCTCACAATAAGAACCTCATATAACGCTTTCTCTAAATTGAACCATACCCCAAGGTGACTGATCACAGACTGGCTTAATGTATTTACTACACTCATGACGAAACTATTAAATTATTAGTGGATTGTTTCCTACAGTGATGGAGTCTGAAAAGGTGACACCCTTAATCAGATAGCCAGATCTTATCAAAATAATTTAAAAACTGATTTAAAGCTGACTTAAAATTTGGTAAACCGTCAATTGTCCCCTTTACAGTGAGCTTAATGTCCTCTTTCCAATACAGAAATTACTTTCCTATGTGATCAAATGACAGGTTTGGTGTACAAATGGCTACACATTGATATTACCTGACTTATCAGCTGCATGAAAGACATTACAATTTTCATCTCTGAAATCAGATCACGTTTTAGCAGCAACCTCTTGAACCTCAATGACAATAAACTGGATGAGTTCATTCTCGCATCTCCTCGCTATATCCACACTGTAATAGACAATGTTATGCATGTTGGTGATATATCAATATCGTTAAGCCAGTTTGTCATGGACCTCGACTTTATGTTTGATGAAACATTGAATATGAAATAGCACATAACCCATATATGTAAATCATCATTCATTCAACTATGAACAATTAGACTTTGGAAACCCCAGTTATCTGGCGATCCCCTCAGGACTGGATCAAATGCATTCAATGCATCCAGGAGCGATTATGGTAACTCTTTACTATTATGAATACTATACAAATGTGTTAACCCTCTACTGAACGTTTGATGACAAATACCTAAACTACGATCACATACAGCCTCTGATAAACGTGTCCATTAGTTACAAGTCTTAATCCCACCTTACACATGTGAACTAGTACAATAGAAACATTCTGGTCATCAACTGACGTCAGATTATGTGTCATAATTGAAGATTCCAAAGACCAGACTCAAATCACATGGAGGTGCTACTTTTAGTGTAAGTGGACTACTTGCATGCCATCATCTTCCACAATACATAAGATCGGCTTCGACTATAGGATTTTCAAATCGGAATTAGAAACCTCTGATATTGCTTTTGATGACAATTAAAAATGTTGTTAGTTATCCTCTACTTATATTAACCTAATATATACAGCGCCTTAGAATGACATAACTAGTTTGAGCGCTTTATTAGTTATGCTTTGTCATTGTCAAAAAAACACGGGATTTTTATGTTCACTACGCTAATGTTCGGGTGTTAGCTTATAACCATGGTACATAGATAAATGTATTTCATATAACCAACTTGTGATATTTCTCTGTTAGACAGATGACACATTTATCATTCGGAAAAATTATATCTCCTAATTTAATTCGTTCGTAATAAATATAGTTAAATAATATTCATAATTACGTTTGTGATATCCGTCATCAAGTAGATGAAACAGTCAGTCAATTAGTGATTAAATAGGTCGTTGAATGAGCGAATCAGTGAGAATGTTTTTCTTTAGCCCGTCATTGCCATTTTTACATTTCTCAATCAATCAACATGCGACTGATGTCAATTACAACAACCTTTTATTAAGTATCTCTGTCAAAATCAATCTGATATAATAAATATATATCCGTGATTCCTTTTATCTTTCACGGGGAACAATGTGTTTATATGTTGAGTAATATAGATCAAAACGCCAATAAACATTCAGTCATAGACTACTTACTCCAGATATCAAGATAAATTACTTTTGCATTTGTGCTAACTGTTATTACTTATGCAGTGCTATATACCTTTAATTATTTAACGGTCTGCGAAGTATCAGTTGAAGTATCAGGTAATTATATGATTGAAATAAGTGATACTTCAAAAGAGGACATTGACTCTATTTATAAAAGCATGTGGCGTACTTATATAACTTTTCGCTTTCTGTCCCACTTCTGAAATCTCTTCACTGGCTCCCTATCCAATCCAAATGACATATCTTCCCTGGTCTGTACTATTTTTCATTTTTCTTTGACATGCAATTAGACGCGTCTCTGTGGTCTAACTGGTAGCACTGCGGATCACAGATAACTACCCCGATAGAATAGTGAATATATGGTTAGGGCCTAATAATATAATACAACAAACGCACTCTCGTGTGGAAGGTTTGTCTAGTCGTGTGGCATAAATATAATTTGTAGCGATAATTTGTGTTATGTTCGTTACCTGTTGAGATAATATTTATATATAAATAATAACAATCTTTACATCATTATCTCATCATCAAATAATAAATACCGTACTGTATGTATTATACCACGATAAATCTCAAGCAAGCTGACGAAATGAATATCATACTCCATTAGAACAAAATGTACGTCAGAGTACAGCTAGGTGAATAATAAATGTTCCACGATAACAGAGTCTACAATTGATGTGTTGTAGAATCTAGCACAAGTATAAATGTCCATCTAACGGTTGATATATTTCCTTTCTTTGGTAAGTAATATAGCGGCTAGTGCTAAACAAAATGTTATAATTCATCATTCTAGTCAGATTGAAACCATTCTATTGTGTTCATCTCCGTAAAAATACAATAATATAATTTGACATTCCTAAAGAAAACAGTGTCATTCTCATGTTCCCAAATGTAGGAAATGTAGTGCCGAAGTTAGTGAAACACAATAACTTAAACCTATTATTTACATAATGGACAAATTATAACTTGTTCGCATATATAAGGAATGGAAAGAAACTGGATTTTATAATTATATACACATATAGGTGTACATATCTGAACATACAAAATCAGCACTTTTCATGTACAATTTAATAAAAGTTAAACTCTAGAGATATTGTTGCCATATAAAGTACCAGTCAGTTAGCCAGTCAGTGAGTTCGTTATGATTAGAGTATAACACGTATACTATCTGACATCTGACTGACTCAAGTAATACATTTTTGCCAACTTCTAATTAACTATAAATATTTTCTCAGATTAACTAAGACATTTATTGACCACAATCATCTCTCAACAAAATCCATAATGAGTAAGAGAAATGAAAAGAGTAAAGGTATATTGTGCCTCAAGTCTTTTATCAAACACAATATATAAATAACTAGAATGTGGCAGATAGACTGACATTGTGTAAACAAATCTTTCTAGTCATGTCTTACAAGACAAGATAGCTATTTGTACATGATTATTAACCACAGGTATATAAACATATATATATATATATATATATATATATATATATATATATATATATATATATATATATATATTTTTATTTATTTATATTATATTATATTATTTATATTTATTTATTTATTTATTTATTTATTTATTTATTTATTTATTTATTTATTTATTTATTTATTTATTTATTTATATTATATATAGCAATATTTATCATGTATGCAGCACAACATTTTAAAAATACAGAGAAGAGAGAGAGAGAGAGAGAGAGAGAGAGAGAGAGAGAGAGAGAGAGAGAGAGAGAGAGAGAGAGAGAGAGAGAGAGAGAGAGAGAGAGATTGACCAAACAGGAAATGTGATTCAGTCACTTTATAAATCTTCCAATGAAAGAAACACATGACTCTAAAATCAATTTAATATTTAATATATTATAACGAATAATATCCTAGAATACATTTCCGGCTAAATTATATTCCTCACCTCTCCTCCACCTTTACCTTTGTCAAACAGTTTAAAACTATTTTTAGAGTATACATATTAATAACATAGAAGCCATAATAGTCTCTGCATTATCAAATCATTGTGAAGATTGCTAAGTGACCACATCAATAATTTATATAATTTGTATAAGTACGTCATGTTAGCAAATGGACTCCAATCTTCTGTCGACAGACGGAATGGTCAAGATTGATAATAGCTTTCTAGCTCTGTAAAGGTACCGAACCATTTATGTGTAAATGCTCTGTGTGTGTTTGTGAATCTCTTAGGAAGGCGATAAGATATAGTATAAGGAAACGTAAGGATTTTTTCATAATTCATATGATCTGTGCATGCTCATTTAAAAAATAATAATGATGTATTTATTATTAAGATAGTATATGTTTATGTATACGTACCGTGTGTGTGTGTGTGCAAATGTGTGTATGTGTATGCTTATGTGTATGTATGAGTCTGTGTGTGAGGGAGTATGTGTGTGTGTTTGTGTGTGTGTGTGTATGTGTGCGTGCGTGTGATTTTGGATCGCATGTGTGTGCCCCTATGTAAGTATGTGTCGGATGTAATTGTATTACCTCACATCAAATAACGACCTTCAATGTGACATACAGCCAAAAAAACAATTATTTAATTGATTAAGTATCATGTATATTTGTGGAAGTATTTGCCTATTTTGTCTCGACTAATCTGCAAATAATTGCCATAATTATTACTGTTATAGTTCGTTTAATATACAACATTATGTTATAAGTTTCTCTCATCGTAATACTCTTATACATTATTGTAATTCAAAGTTGACACAATAATAGACTTTAAGTTTCTAGTCGACAATTGTGTTTACCAAAACACTTAAGATATGTTAGAGATATGGCCGAAGTATGTTATTATTTGTAACCATAAAGATGTACCTTCTGAACGTGACACTAGTTGCAGTTGGGAATAATGCCTAAAATAGGAAAGATCCCTAATATTAATATCGTATACCTGGTATAAAGCGTGAATGTTTAAGCTTAACCATCTATCACTGCCTGACTCATTAATGCACACACTCACTGGGTCAAGGACTCATTTACTGAATAATTCACAAACAAATTCATTTACTAAATCACACTCTCTGTACACCAAGTCATCAAATATAAGTTCCTTATACATTTATATTATAAAATAGAATCGTTCTTTTAATTTAGCGTAATATTATCTATTACTTCTGGACAATATTCATTATAGACCCCATTCATTATTACACTAAGATGGTATTTTGTTACCTAGCTATTGTGTATGAGATATTATATTATGGTCATGTATCTAGTACGATGATGCTCTATAATTTAAACCAAAGAATAGAACAATAAATAGAGCTTATTACTCAGTATGATTTTTCTAAGGAGATAGAACAAAAATCATTACTATGTCACGATAATGTTACACGAATACCTATTTCGTATTTGTTCTTGGCTAAGCTGGTTTAATTAACATTATAATTTTTGCACCTTTTTATATCGTATATAATTTCATGAGACTGTTTTTTATCCTTTTATTGTCCTTGTTATATGATTGCAACCGTCTTGCAATATCTTTTTAGGAAATGCCTTGAATATTTCTTGCATTCTAAAGCAAAACCCAAAAAGACTGAATACCAGCCATTCACATTTAGTTAATGTAAATATTCTGATCTACCTATCTTTATTATTGACATTTTTAGGTTAAGGATACAACTACCTTTGTTACCGTTGTTTTTCCTGATATGTCTTCTTTTATAAAACATAAAAAATGGGAAATCATATACGAAAGATGTGATCTAAAATATTTTATTATTTCCGGCATGCGTCTGTGTATAGGAGTACGATTGAGTGATTGAGTGATAGAGTGAGTGAGTGAGTGAGTGATTGAGTGATTGAGTGAGTGAGTGAGTGAGTGAGTGAGTGAGTGGTGAGTGAGTGAGTGGTGAGTGAGTGAGTGAGTGAGTGAGTGAGGGAGAGGAGGGAGTGAGTGAGTGAGTGAGTGAGTGAGTGAGTGAGTGAGTGAGTGAGTGAGTGAGTGAGTGAGTGAGTGAGTGAGTGAGTGAGTGAGTGAGTGAGTGAGTGAGTGAGTGAGTGAGTGAGTGAGTGAGTGAGTGAGTGAGTGAGTGAGTGAGTGAGTGAGTGAGTGAGTGAGTGAGTGAGTGAGTGAGTGAGTGATGAAATCAGGGAGTCAGGAAGAGAGTCAGTGAGTGAGTCAAGGAATCAAAGAGGCAGGGAGTCAGGTAGTGAGTCAATGAATGAGTCTGTAAATCAGTTGTGATTATAATATGAAGTATGCCTCAACTATCACTTCGCGGTAATTTACTTTGTCTGCATATACTATCTAACATCTGACTAACTTGGCTAATACTTTAGCACCAACTTCTAATTAAATATCGATGTTTTCTCACATTAATTCAGGCATTTGCTCATCACAATCAGCTCTCAACAAAATCCTCTAACATTACACGACATCTACAGCATAACGCAGAGATGCTTTTCTTTGCCAAATATGAAACTATATAGATATCAAATATAAATATCCAGAAAGGTGGCAGAGAGAGTGATATTCTGTCAAAAACATTTTTCTAGACATGTCTCTCAGGACAAGATGACGATTTCTACAAGATTATTAATCGAAGTTATACAACTTACTTCTGATGCAGCTTTTCTCTAAATACTAGACACATTATAAAGCTGTCTGGAAGTAAACATAATAGAGGCTAGAGATAATTAAACAAGATGACTTACGTCATTGACATCCATCTGATTTGCCAATATCAGTGTCGACTTTTCTTGCTGAGACATGTGTAATGTCTCACCAGTCCCCAGCCTACTCATCAGCCTGTGGGAACAAGCTAATTCGTTTTTCGTACAATTATGTCACGCCGTGTGTGTGTCTATGTGTGTTTGTGTGTTTGTTTTAGCTGTGTATTATAAGGCACAGGCACAGAGAATCTTGAACGTGAATTCAAACAAAATCGACATGATGCTAACAGTCCTCCACAATGTTATCACGACTTGCCACAGAGTTATTATTCGGTGTACATTAAAGTTAGAAGCAGTACGATCAGTTCTAAACAAACCTTGAAAACGACACCCTTCCCATTGTGCCGAGGTTCATACCACGGAGGGATTATATTTACAGTATATACCCGGATAGTACCACATCAATACACATAGCAAACGTAATAACGTACACCAGTGTGAAATAATGTTATGTTTCGGTTTAATTTAATTAACCATATTTAGTGTTCTCTGGTAAACCGCATTTTCCAGCAATCTTAGTCTTAGATTTAAACATTTATAATTTAAGATCAATAAAGCCACTGAATATTATTTGCAGTTAGTTAAAGTGCACTAAGATATAAGAGAAAACATTGATGTTGAATGCAAATCAGCAGATAATTATCAGATGGAGTCATTCATATTATTTATATTTTTGATTGTTTTCCATCTTACATGTTAGGAAGTGATTGACTTTGTTGTTGATGTAAACACATTTACTGCAATAAATAGTAATACTGGTCCATCATGGTAAACAGGGAAAGGGATTATTTTATTGAATAAATAAATCATTGAAAGATCGATACCCTTGAATACATAAATAAATTTGGTAACTCATATTTTCATGCTGCTGTGTAACATGTTTCGTTTCGATTAATATCATATAATTTACATTATGTTAAATTCGATTAATCCCCTCAGTTGTTCCTTTACCTCTAACAAGCCGCCTCAAACTCTTTATTGGAGAGTATGAAAAACGTTCATGACAGAGTACCCACATTGCTAATAGTGTCAGCATTATTGTATCTATGTAAAGGATTCAACGTGACCACATCAATAATGTATACAATTTATATAAGTACACTCCGTTCGCAAATGGACTCCAATATTCTCTCGATAGACTGAATGGTCAAGATTGATATTAGATTTCTAGCTGGATAATGGTAAAGAACCATTTATGTGTAATCCTATTTATGGCTATTATAATAAAGGTACCACGTTTTACCTTGAGAAAAAAGGGATTGTCTTATCACATGTACGTGGAGAGAGAGAGAAATAAATTAAGAGAAAGAGCGAGAAAGAGAGAGAAAGATGGAGAGGGGGGGTAGGGGATATAATTATTAGCAAGATGAGACTATTATTTGATCAGCTATGCTAACATCTGGCTCATCATTGCCATTTGATATTAATTTATGGTTCATTACATTCAAATGAGAAGATACGCCTCTGATATATATGTCACGTGTAGTTAATAATACTATTTTAAATGATTGCTGTTGGATAATTACCACTTACCCCATAAGTTATGTCTGAAAAAGAGAAAATGTGCACGTACATGACACAGAAGATGTTTGACCTATTGAGTTCTGTATTACACCAAACTCTTTGTTACACACCGTTTACGTGTCTCCGGCAGATGATGCTTGTCTTTATATGTACACAACCTTACACAAACTTAATATATAATAATAATAATAATAATAATAATAATAATATTATAGAAATAGTATTTTATCTAGCACCTTACACAACCGAAATTGCCCTAATGCGCTTAACATTTAAAACACAATTAAATTCTGAGCTCATATAGATCAAATATATTTCAAACATAATAAACTGGTTTAATATTATAAATACGCCAATTTATATAAATAGGGTTTAAGAACATTACAAAATATATGTTTACTTGCTACATGTTTAATGTGGTTTGGCAACTCTTTCCGGAGCATGGGAGTTGATGCTGGGAAGGATCCCTCTCTGTACATTGTTGTATGGCTTCTTGGTACCCTCAAAAGTGAATAGAACTCAGATCGAAGCATTCTCACTGGTATATAGTTTTTAATCAGATCGCTTAGGTACACTGGGGTAGTTCCATTCAGTACTTTGAATGTTATAAACGGGATTTTGTACTGTCATCTGAAACGTACAAGAAGACAGTGCAGCTGGAGCAAAACTGGTGTTATATGTTCCCTTTTTGCGAGTGTGTGTCACTCGACGTGCAATAAAGTTGTGCATTCGCAGTAGGCGGTTTTTCAGAGAGAAAGAGGGGGGGGGTGCAAATTATATAACAATGCATTGCCATAGTCCAGTCGAGAAATAATAAGGGCTTGGACTAAAGTCTTGCGTGTCTCATCATTTCTATACTTACGAATCAGTGCTCTATTTATTATTTGACAATAACAGGACTTACACATATAATTCACCTGCTTCTCCATTCCTAGGGTATTATCTAATATAAGCCCTAGCTTTCTTAGACATGGAAGAATTTATATAACTGGATCCTACTTTAATACGAAGATTCTCATTTAATAATTTCACCAAAACATACATAATTTCACCTTAAGTTTTATTTATAAGTCTAATGCTAAAGAGTGTGCATGTTATTGAAAAAACAAACATGTTTACCACGTAATATTATGTATTGATCTTTACATACAAATAAGCTTATGTTACAACTCTAGCATATACATATGTATTTGTTTTCAGGGGCCGCATTACTTTTCTTTGATTCACTGCTTTCCATCGCGAGTTCAGACAACAATAATTACGTCCTCTTTATTGTATTTCCTGAGGATAAGAACTCATTTATGATTAGAATTTCTTCATATCTATTATTGTCCTTCTTTGATATCAGATATTTGATGTTAATGTATTGTACATCTGTGACACAGCACAATAGGAGGACGGTTTAGCCAGATGACTCTTCTGTAACAGTCGTCAAAACTAGATATTCAATAGCATTAGTCAGGGGAATATTGATGATAATGTATATACACAAGGAAAATAAATATTCAATATTGGTCTCAATATATACTTGGTGGATAGCTACGTGGACAATACCAAACGTAATTCCCCCATGAAAGCCAATGGTGTCTGACTGTAATAGTGAATCAAAAAAATGAATCATCTTTCATAGCTAGCGACTTAAAACGATTTCATATGGATCACCCTTCTTGTATAAAACACATACAATTTTGTAAAAAAATTAAAGCATTAACTTTGCCTGATAATTGCCTGCTTATAACATTAGTTGTTGAAAGCATGAAGAGTAATGACTTTTTGTTTAATGATGGGTAGAGATTGGATACCACACTACGCCGATATTTACACGGCAAAAGTATTTGGACGATATTTTCATAATATGGCCACATGGCAAGGATGCGTTCTCTGAGTTTCTAAATATTTTTAATACACATGAACCACCCATTGAATTTAAATCTTCTATCTGTGTTGATTCGGTCAATTATTTAGATACCACTCTATTCAAAGACCCTAAAAATAATAATACCTTATTGACCAAGGTATTTTTTAAACCAACCAATATTCATCAGATGTTACACAAACATTCTTTTCATCTCAAACATACCTTTAAAGGTTTATTAAGATCGCAAATTATACGATTTAAAAAAAATATGTTCTAACGAAAAGGACTCTAATAAGGCATGAGGTATTCCTTTTCAAGCTTTATATACAAAAACAATACTTTAAAGGTAGATGCGTGGTATTAAAGGCAAAACTGTTAGGGAATTGAAAATAAAACAACGTCGGTCAAATAGCGCTATTACCAGCTGTTGGAAACACATTTGGCTGAATGGGAGATACAGATTGTTCTTCTTCAAATGTTGTGTATGCTTATCAGTGTTACTCCTGCAATAAACAATATGTTAGCGGAACTAGTACATCTCTTCACATAACAGCTAATGCCACCGATTTACAATTGAAAGAAAACATCGACTTTCTTATTTATATTCACATTTAAAAGTGCACGCAGATAACTCTTCTCTGTCTGATTACAACCGTCCATGATAATTTAGTGTCAAGTAAGTTGAAATAAATACCTTAAAATAAATAGAATGTCTTCTTAAACTCTGGAAAAGTTAATCCTAAACACAAACACATCCCACCGTTAGTATGTTTGTATAGCAATGAGATATGTAAATATCAATTGTCAAATAGGAAGCTACGACTAATTGATTTGAATTACATTTAGGTTTATTTTCTTATTATGTTGGGTACGTTCACACCTGTGCAGACATAGTATTTCTATTCAATTATCTTTGGGATGTTTTCTAAACACCGGGTTACGTAAGTTCACAAGTATAACAAAGAAATTAATATAACACCCCTCCTTTGCTAAAAAGAACTAAATGATTAAGTAAGTGCGTGTCCTCCTATTGGAAATTATGTATATAAACCTCGAGTAATATAGTAATAGCGAACTCCGGTGGCCTAGCGGCTAAGCACCCGGTACTTGGTGCCAAGGGTCACAGGTTCGAACCCTGAAAGAGGTCGAAGTTAATCCAGAGATTAATTTCTCGTCTCACAACATCGTGGGTGGCTGACTACTTTCAATTGAGCTGCCTTCTCCAATAAAATAAGGAGGACGTTAAAGACCCCCTGAGGACGTAAAACACTCTAGTAGTGACCACCCTCAGGGTATTTCGGCTCCATCTTTTCGTACTGCTCCCCTGTGAGTGGTGGGGGAGGAGTATCTCAACCACTCAACTTCATATACTATTCATTCTCTGTTTTAATATTTTACTTTTCCTATATAGGTTTAATCTTTACTGATGAATTCTTGGCCATAGGGTTTAGCACAAAGTTTGATTTTGTTTCAATTATAGTTTCTTGATATACATTTAACACATAAAATATAAATAATATATATATATATATATATATATATATATATATATATATATATATATATATATATATATATATATATAAACAAACACACACAAAAATCACACTCACACAAGTAAAATAATGCGTCAAAATATGTTTGCTATATTCAACCAAATAGTATTTCTTGTTATATCCCATTTCTTAGCTAACGCAGTGTCATCTTTGATATTTGCTTAATATATATATATATATATATATATATATATATATATTCGAGAAGTGTTCAAGAATAATATCCTAAAAAATATATATATACGTTCTACCTAAATTCTTAACTTCCAAGCGGCTTCGTGATACACTTGACATTTTCATTGGCTATTAATTTGCTTACCGAGTTCTACTAAGTCATGCAATGGATGAGAACAGATCTAATCGTGCTATTAATTTTGTTTTTAAATTATGATATTAATATAATTGTCTTATTATTTACTAACAGGATATATTTAATGGTGTCTCAATTTGCACTGAATTTAAATGTTTCTGAGCGAAATATTTTAGTTAGTCTAGCAAAAATTTGAAAAATAATACGCTTCATCTCGCTATGGCAAATTTTGTATCTACTAATTTTGTCCTACATGTTATATTGTTCATAATGTTTACAAATGAACGATGCGGTCAGTACATTTGATTACAATTATTGATTTTAATGATAGTATTATATTAACCTAAATCTTGTCCTTAGGCATCACTATTATAAACTTAATATAAGTCTGTTCTAAGAGGTAGTTTAAGTTTCCATAAGTTTCTGTTAACATAAGAGATATTTGATTTTCATATCAATATCACTTAGCATTACGACCACACTGTTCCATGTTTCTATCAGGGAGTGTCCTTTTGTTACATGTACGGATCTTGTTGCAACCATTGGTGGTCGTTTCTTTACCCTTTTCGTCTAGTTGCTGGCACTTGTCCTAAAGCTACTTTATTCAATCCATTGTTTATCTATTAGGTCCTAATGTTACTCATACATATAACTATGGTCCCAATACTACATATTATATCTGGTAGATAGACAAAAAGGTTTATTTATTAACAAATACCGTGTTTGTGAATTTGTAATGATCACATTCTTAGCAGAGTTGTCACCAGATTGGAAAACATTGCATGTCCAAAGTACCATATATTCAAAACCTGGATAGTAGTATTACACACGAATATATTGTTCATTAATTTGTAATCAATAATCTGGATTAGATATATTATAATGCATCATATTTCAGACAAATTATTACATTAATCTGCTTGAAATAAATCCTCGGGACACAACATAACGTTCAGAGGCACGTCGCCATGTGACTATCCACGGCTATTTGTGTCAATACTTGTCTGTAACGACAGCCTTTGAAACAATATTCATTTTGAAACATTCTTAATTAATTGTTTTGTGTATGAAAAAGTGCTTATAATAATTATGCCTTTTCTGATTAAATACTTACATGGCTAAATTTAAGAATGTTTACCTTCAAGGATTATGTACAAAAACAGCTGTCCTGAACAAGACGGAAACGGTGTGAAGTCAAAGTCAAATCCCATTAACCAAAATAGTTTGACACCACCCATGGGATTTATAGCAAGCACCCTTTGGTACACCAGATTCTTAAATATATTTAATGGAAATCCATCAGTAAATAGCGATGAATGACACCCCCTGTTTATATTGCATGTCGCCTGTTTCAGAAAGCCGTAAGTACGAATTCATCATGTTAGAAACGGAATAATATTAAGTATGTTATTTTTATATTAAAGTAATTTAAGCATACGGATTCTCTAATATGGCATCAAAAAAAAAAACAATAATTGAAGATTTATAATAAATAGGGTAATATATGTCTAAATTCATTCCTAAAATAAAATAATTAATATATATGTGATTTACCAGCATAATACTTGATACATTAGTATGAACTTTGGATATATGATTGACCTTATCCATTGTTTAGTCCTTATTTTTCAATAATGTATGGTGCGCCAGGCATATATATATATATATATATATATATATATTTTTATATATATATATATAAACAAACACACCTTCTTGACGGTATCCCTTCATCAGAGGTAATTGATTATATATATTTGTTTTATTTCATGTATGATAGCCCTCCAAGACACACATATATTCAGACATGGACTAATATTTTTAATGCTGATTATCTAACCTATTAGATATGTAGGTTTTACATATGTTTCTGCCTCAAAAGTCCTTCATGCAAATAATAATTGTAAGATGGGTTTATAATAGATTCGTTTATATTTGAAGAATATTACCCGTAACTGTGTGTATGCATGCATCCAGTCAGAAATATAATAGCAGTTTTGATCAATTTAATCAACTAAGAGAAGATTCGAGTTCATTTATTAATAGGACGTACATATATAAGTGATGCGCATTATTGATATGGTAAGGGTAAATCCTCTACGAAGATTTTGTTTTTCTCAGACCATCAGCTATGTGGGTAGTAACGCTATAAAAAGTGGGTTTGGGAAGCTTTGACAAAGGTAACGAAGAGCTAAGGTGATATATCGAAATTAGCCTGAAACACATTCTATGATGTCATTCGAATGGTTACATGTTGCACAGCGGTATTAACACATCAAATGCTAGATTCGTTTATAAATTCATTCTTTCATTCACAAATTTATAAAGTGACAGAATCTCATTTCTTTCTTGACCAATCATGATAGAATACCACTGCCATTCCTGTCAATAAAATGATTCACATCAACAACAAAAAACTCAATTATAAACAACTCAGATGAAATGCAACTAAAACAAATTAAATGGTGGTGTGTTAATTCATTGGTGAGTTTTGTTTTCAAACCCAATGATATCTTCGATAGCCTATTTTACCGTTTCTAGTTACCAATTAATCTTTCTTCTCTTTTTGATAGTAAGCGCACAATAATCAGATCCACACAGTTGCTATTGTTCACCACATAACGTTTCTATCAAAGAAAACTATTATTGCTCTCAGTAATAAAATAATCTTTTATTCTCAGCTAGGAGACGGTACAAAGGCTTCCTATACATATGTCGTGAAAGTCACGTCTTTAAAATGATATTGTCTATTGTGTCCTATAAGAGGCGAATGCATTCTATACTGGATCAGATATCCTGGTGGATTCCATACAACTGAAACGTAGTTCACAAAGTGCTTAGTTAGGTTTCTTCTTCCTGGATTACTTTACCAATGAACGTTGCGGTGTTGTATAAATATCTCATATATTTGCTTGATGTATTATGGATAGATAACCTATGTATAGTCATCAGATATTCGCCATTTTTAAACCCTATATTATTTTTCTTTGATAATTTAAACATATTCACATAATTTACTCTAAGATGTTCTTAATACAATATTCACATAATTTAAGGTCCGTAAGATATAGCTTAAACATTACCAACAATTACTATTAAACAACATGATACGTGTAAAATATATGAATATGAGACACGAGGTGATGAATAGGAAAATAAACCCATTTAAGCCACATAATAAAATACAAGTAATTACAAATGGCGTTCCCAGGGTTAGAGAACTACACTGCAAGCCTCCAGGATAGAATCGAGCTAATACATAGATATAAAATCCAAAACTCAAAATAACTCAACTGAACAAGTAATAAAGGTATAGTAAATTAAAAAAATAAAATTTGAATTATGATTTGTATCATGCAAGATTCTATTTATTTTTACTTACTTCAAAATACATTTTTATCACTTATCTACCATAATTACAAATATTTAATGTCACCTTAAGTGTTAATATCGTTCGAACATTTTAACATAAATTAACACAATTATACGAAATATTTCATTTTATAATTCTATAGAATACAAATATTTATAATTAAAGAGTATATATGTATGTATGTATGTATGTATGTATGTATGTATGTATGTATGTATGTATGTATGTATGTATGTATATATATGTATGTATGTATGTATGTATGTATGTATGTATGTATGTATGTATATATGTATGTTTGTACGTATATTATTGTTACATCCTCCACTTTGTGGAATAGCTTGCCGGTAGATAGTCGTCTTTCGAACATTTAAATCCATTCTAAAAACACATTTATTAAAGGTCACTTTCACAGATAAATAATAACTATCTTTTAAATCTCTTACAGGGTTTTATAGACATATTATTTGTTGCATTATTATTGTTTTACATATTATTTGAATGGCTTATATTAATATTATTATATAAATATTTATTGTATGTTTTATTATATATATATATATATATATATATATATATATATATATATATATGTGTGTGTGTGTGTGTGTGTGTGTATTGTGTGTGTATATGTTATATATATATATATATATATATATATATATATATATATATATATATATGTAGTATAATATTGACTGTAAGATAATACACTTGTAGTAGATATATATACCAAATGAGGATTATAAGATATTCTCGAAAATGAAACAGTTGCGGAATTTGACATGATGGTAAGAAGCTAACTGGATAATATTCATTTTATTTGCGTTAATTTCTAGATTATGCCGTTAAATAACGCCATGTTAGACATTCCACAAGAAAAAGTAACCGCTCTAACAATTAAAGGAACTTTTAAACCGAAAACAATACCAATCCTGGTAGCAGGAAATATTTTAAACTTATCAAACAGAAGATATTTCTTAAATAATAAAAACATCTGAAATCTGTAATGCCACTTTTCTGCCGGTTTTCGAAGTTAATAAGTGAAGTAATAACAGGTGCCTACTTCTCATCTCCAGTTAAGTAAAATGATAGTCTGACCGTTGTGATGTCTTTATTAATATACTGTAGACAAAAATTATCGGATAGATGAACTTAATATATATATATAATTATAATTATTTAAAAGCTCGTTAGCTGTTCTAGGTCACAATGTCGTAAATAGTGTCAGGGCAACATTAACTTCCGGTTAACCCTCACTTAATCCATCAAGTCAATTCTTCAATTAAGTTATTTATCAGTTCCTCATTTTTATTTTATTGTGGCTTCATTATATTGTCTGTATGGTTTATTTCTTAATCATGAAACAATCAGATACATTACATAATCTATTCAAATACGACGCATACATGTTATATAATGTTTTAAGGCCTTAACTACGCTAACCATGTCTCGTGCTGTTATTATATTAAACACCTGAACTACGGTTGTGACGCATCAAGTGAGAAAATGTATATATAAAGTCATATATGTAGTACACAATACACCTTTCTAATTATGTTAAAGAACATTAATTTATACTGTCATGATTAGTCACTTTATCAGTTATATTTTGGGATTAATGTTGGTCAATACACATAGAATGGTTAAACTACATACACACCGGTAATACTGTATGAAAACATACACAGAAGCGACGTTTACTGGATTCCTTATAAGACTCACAATTGCCGCAATGGCGTTGTTTTCCGCGAACGCATAATTTAAACGTCAGTGCATTAAAATGCAATCAATATTTGATAATATCACACATTTGTCAAACGGAAATTTCAAATCACTTGATTCTACAGTCATTAGCAGGACATGTATATTTGTAAATGATGCAAAACACACACACACATACACACATAAACAATATATAAAAATGCAGGTTTTAATAACTATGATTTTATTTGCAAGCATCTATCCATTTCATATACGAATTCACCAATATCTAAGCCAATGACAACAAGAACAATAAATTAGTTCTAACATAGTATAGGATATGCGACTAATACAGTCTGGGATACAGATGATGCGGCATATCAGTAGGAATAGCATTAGATTACTAAATAAAATACACTGGCAAGGATATTAAGATCCTAGGTTAAACTAGTATCCTTCTGCATGTTCATCCAGTGTCAAGCTAACCTACGACGAGTGCACGAAAAAATATAATATTAAACATTTGGATGTCAGGTTCTTCGTTTTTTCATATTAAATATACCTCCAATGAACAGATTATTAAGTAAAAACAAAATTTTGGATCACCAATCTGTCAAGTATAATTGCTGGAGATGGTTTGCCTTATCACGACAGTTCATCTGACTGAAATATCAATAGATTATGAAGCCGTCGAACCTCATCTTATAATACGCTTGTGAGCCAGCATAAAACATTAATTATCCTGTATTGGCTGGGGTTGATATTATAAAGATAGAATGTAGTTTCTGACCGTGGTATATAATTCAGAGCACTGAATAACATATTTAATTATTCGCATCATATATGTTATATATTTCTGAGATTATAAACTAGATATGTTGCGACGTTCCTTTTATGTAGAATTGCCTACAAATATCTCTGTCACTCACTTACTATTTCACTCAATCAATCAATCAATCAATCAATCAAAATTTGATGTAATCAATCTGTTGATCCATTCATCGACTTATCCGGTCATGCATGTTTTCCCCTTTTCAGCTAAACATTTAACGCATTCCTTCACACTAAGCCAGATTCCCAAATGTGATAACAGATTTGTAAATAAGATATTCAATATTGAGTAATTAGGGTATCCTTGTGTTGTGTCTATCACGACTATTTTCTGTTCCAACTAATGCAATAGTTTTTCCTAGTCCAACTAACACATTATTAGCTGTCTATTTCTACACCAAAATATATATAATGATACTGATTAGTAATATATTATCGTTATGGCTCTCTCGTCCAAGGAGGGAACTAGTAGTAAATCTTAGAGACTATAGCCATTGACATGGTAATCTGATATAATTATTATATCACTACTTATCCAACAGAGAAAATTTAAAAAAACGACAATATCATCATAGTGTTTAAGATTTTGAAATTAATTATACATTAACCATATGGACTAGAACATGAGTCAGCCTTAACTGACTGAAAATAAGATTTTTCATGATTTAATATATTTAGGGTGTTCATTTGTTAGTGAAATTAAATATGGAGAAATACAGTATCTCAATAGAAGCAAAATAAAGTTTTCTCTTTTCAAAATTGTATAACAATACGTTTTAATAAATAGGTACATACACACACACACGCGCGCACGCGCGCGCAAACACACAACACACACACAAACACTGGGAACATATACAAATGATGTGGTAGAATACATGCATATCAAAGACAAAAATATTTCTGCAGTTTCCTTTTCTCAGACAATCATATTCTTGACTTCTTACCATAAATTATTTTATGACTATCTAAAAGGTATTATTTGCAATTCAAATAGCTTTGCTGCAATCTCGCTTAAGGTGATTGTATTTTTGTTGTTGTTATTCATTGACACGAGAAACGACGATACTCGCAAAGAGAACACATTTTTAGATAATTTCAGTCTTCATGTTAATACTGTTGTTGGCCGTCATTCCAATACGACTTCTGGTGCCATGCCGATATTTAGCTTTTGACTTAATTGGATGCTACAGACAGATACAGATTTTCGCCTTCAGGCACTGATTCATAAATGGGTTACATGGAACACAGTTGTAACGTTTCAATTCTAAGGAGCTAAGCGATCGGATATAATTTCTTTAAATTTGTAAAATTATTAATCTGCTGTAGACGTTACCTGGAAAATCCAAATATTAACCCATCCACTAACATATAATTACATTTTATATTAACAGTAACATTATAGCTAAGTGATGTTACCACGACTGATGTATTTCAGGTATACAATTACATAAGTAATAATTACCTTAATAAACTGCGCATAAATATTTTCTACTTTGTTATCTCTGTATTATTACGTAAACAAATTTAGAAATAAATCAATTATCCTCGAGTACAACTTCCTCTGCAGACAATCAAATCATTTCTAAAGGAATCACAGCACAGCTTTGACTTTGTACCAAGCCTAGTATAGACAGGTAACGCTAAAACCTTTTATCTATGCTCATGTCTATCAATATTTATCATTCTAAGTTTGTGTCCGGATGGGATGAAAGATGGAATATAACGTATCGGGACACAACCTTATACAAGGGAGATTTTTTATTTAAAGATTGAGATGCAAATTTCAATGGGTTAACTGTTCTGTGAAACATCAAAACCTCTGCTATTTAAAAAAGTATTTGTTTTTTAGATTTTCTTTAAACAGTCAGTACCTTATAACATGAGGTATCGTTAACATTATCAAGAAATTTGATCATTGCTAAATGATACATGTTAGTGGAATAGTGTTATAAAATAGGGTCGTATTTACCTGAAATTTATTGTATTACAGGAATAAAGCAAGGAAATAAGGTGTTGTGATTACTGGGACATTCCAGACCCGATATTAGGTTTCCATGAAAATATGTCTATTGCAGCATAGCCTTTAAACAAACAATTTCCATCTACTAGTGAGTCATCTGGAACTTGATTTACCATCACAAACTTAGGCTGGTTAAATTTGATATCAACAGAATGGCATTTTAATCTGATTCACCAAGACCTGTTGAAATGGATAAATATTATTTTTATTATTAATCTAATTCCTAGACTGCTTGCCTAGAAAAATATATAGCATGCATATATGAAGATTATTCCATTGGAGTGATTGTCCAAAAACTAACTAGCATCAAATTTAATAAAGATATTTTCTAATTAACTATATTTGTCATGACAATTGTTAATGCGTTCATACTGTGGAATGGAAGGACTGTACATTGATCGTGCAACATCATTTGTAAATTTGACTTAACAGACAATTGTTGAATGAATACTGATAATGTACTGATTATTATAAGACTTTCATGTGAATAAAGGTGTTTGCTTAACAGACATAGTTTTCTATATTGTTCATTTAATAACAAAGTAGGAGTTGAAATAAAGAAATTAATTATTTGATGTATCTGTCATAAATTAACTCATATATTGTTTTGCTGATTGCTTCAATGGCCGAATGACAGAATGAGATACTGTTTGATTGAATGTTTGATTGATTCATTCATTCATTGAAAAATGAAATATGGTAAAATGCTACGAAATATAATGAATGTAAGTAAGAAATATATCGCTTATTTCCTTACTCTGACTAACATAACCCCTCACTCTGTCAATCAATTAATAAATAACCCAATCCTAATTATTGGATTGTTTTTCAGGTGAATTATGAGATATAATGATATTTCTGCTCTATCTTGTCCTAAAGTTAAATCATCAAATTGTGATCGCATTATGATCACGCGTTTTAATGCTATGCTATGTTGTGCTTAATATATATATTAAAAATCATTTTAATCGTTCTACTCTGCATTCAACCGTTATATGTCATGATACTACCAGATCGTTGCTAAATTATTGTATTCGTAAAAGTTACAAGAAATACATCTATATTGATTGGAATATTAATTCTGAGCACCACAATCTATATAATAAAGTATGATCAAAGTCTTTATCTTAGTTTCCGAATTACTGTATTATGAAACAATATGGTATCAGGATATAAGAGTAATATGCAATGCAACAGTTGTATGGGATAACACTAATACATAATTGGCAATTATTGGAATTTCTCATTGGACAAAGACAACGATTTTGAAATATGGAATGAGGATGCTTATTTATTACGAATTTGCTGAAATGATCACTACAGGTTCGAATAAAATATACTATATATTTTTCTATAGCTGCTTATATGTCTGATTAAGAATATTAGATCATATATGTTAAGCGTTAAGTCATGAGATTGAATATTGCAGTTTATTTCTTTATGTAGAAATCTCGATTCAAATCAAGTCAGGTCACACATGTGTTGGCTTTGCCATATTCATGACCTTAACAACACCCGTTTTTCAATGTACTAACTACTACTAACTGATCTAGTTGTTGCTTCATATACATACATCTGGCAGCTCGGTGAACTATTCAAATACTTCAAAATGATTGTGCAATAAATGTTTCTTCAGCCATTCCAGTAGGCCAACTTTCTCTCATGTACACAAACACTCACATCTTTATTCATCCATTTCTGTTTTTAGCCAATCATCACTACCAGTAGTACCCCTACCACTTGAGTCAATCAATCAACTTGTGACTGGAGGCAGATCCAATAAACCAGCCAACATTACGGGAAGTGTATCTCAATCTAAATCAATGTACCTCCGAACATTCATTTTTAATGCATCAAAGGAAATAACCGTTACCTAAAACAAAAACACCTATTATGTGCTCTATTAATAAAGGAAAAGCACATTATTCCTATTACACCCTCTATGAAATTATAATACACATTCAGACCTTGGGGCAGAAGATTGCTACACAGAAAATGCAAGTTAAATATATAAATTTCCGTTTTGTTTATTTCTAAAATCGAAATGTTGAAAAAGTGTTTTAATGATGTCCGCTATTCTAAAGGATTATCCATAATTGTCGGTGGATGTTTTGCTCATAATAGTTTTGAATTTATATTAAGAGAGATGTCAGGAAAAGGTTTTATAAATATTCAAAAAAGACATTTGTTTGTTTACTTGTTTTTTTAAATTCAATATTTGTATATATATATATATATATATATATATATACTTGTATGAACAGTGGAAGTTTTAGTATGAAATGAAATTACTTAACTAATATAATCGAGTTAATTCATATTGTTCTTGGTAATCCATTACAAGGACTTGGGCAAAGAATATTATCATCACTCAAATAAATTGTAGCCTCAAAAGCGTAATTAATTTACTGATTCTTTAGTGCTTTATGCTATTTATTGTCTTCTTAATAATGATTGTTTAAAGTTCAACCTTTTAACCATACTGCTACGTAAATTATGTAACAACTACTCCTGATATATAATGCATTTAGTGTTTCCTCAAATATCTTTCATAATATGGCAAGTGGATTTTATTGTAATTTATTTCCATATGACCTTAATAAAGATGAGTTTATCTTAGGCTTTTTACATCGATAAAATATAAAGCAAATACACATACACATTTGAGAACGGTTGAATATATATAGAGTAATTATTTTGTGGTAGACTGTATTCCAGTGGTACATCACAATATAGATGGATAACTGACAGTTTTATCCATGACATTCAGATACTAAGTACCTTCAATAAGGTAATACTTGACCAGGATAATACATTTTATTTGAGAAATTCTTATTCCAAAGATTCCTAAGTAAAACATAACTTCTGGACATCAATATACTGCATTTGTAGCAATATAATTATGATAACTACCTCAATGAAATTTACTTCCGAGTAATGTTGAATAAAACCCGCTCTGTTTGTCTTTTACTTGTCCAGATAAAGCAATTAATAAGAGTGTTTCTATCATGTAAAAGGTTATAGACTATTGTATATTTTATTTTCTCTACTTGTTATTTAAAGGTTGCAAGTAGTATTGTTCTCTGCGATAAGGCTGTTAATATTGTTACAGTAATTGCTATCAGTTTTTTTTGGGGGGGGGGGATTACCACCATTCGCTGCAAAGTGGAAAAGATGACTGTATCTCAATCAACCACGGATACTGCGTAAGTTAATGAGAGTATTAGAGAACCAGCAAGATACTGAGTTGAGTGTGTGTGTAAGTGGGTGATGAAGTGAGTGAGTAAGACTCGTTTTTCTTTGTTTGTTTGTTACTGTTTGTCTCTGGCTCTGTCCGTATGTTTGTTCTCCTGCATTTCTGTCTCCCTCATTTTCAATTCGTGACTCAATCAATGAGTCAGTCAGTCAATCTCTCATGAGGTTGGTTGGTAATTAAATGCCATAGTTATTTTGTCATTACTATAATCAAATAATGCCATCAATACCTTTTATATTCATCCATCAACTAATATGTTATTGATGACGGTAAGAATACAACAAGCTTCTCGCTCGACAATAATAAGATAATAATAGGTAAGGCTTCATTATAACTGTATGATTTCGAAGTACATTATGGTACTCTATTTATCTCTATAGATGAAAACAGATTTAATACTTCTTTCACATACAATTTACTTACTCCACACTTTAAGGAGAAAGACCCGTTGGCAAAGAAAACAATAGAATATCTTGTCAAAGAAAAATACCTATTTATTCATAATTCATCCTTTATAACTTGCGTTCCCTTCTTCTCTTCATGAAATCTTACAGTGTGCCTCTCAAGCCTCCTATTATGTGTGGGATTCGGAAAGACACCCTCAAGTTGTAGTATAGTACAAAGGACTCTGGTAAAGTGCTTAGCACCGAATAAGCTATTAGTGATCAAATACAATGATAACATTCGGGTTAATCAATTTTTCCTGATCCTTTTAATTGGTAGTACTTCATTATTCTCAGAATAAAATACATTACATATTCCTGAATGAAATATGTTTACTTTTTATCTATCAATGCTGCTTCATGCTTGCTGAGCTCGTTCGGTACAAATGCACTTTTACAACCTGAGTTGAAATTCTCTCCAAATGAGTGTTTCCTATTTCCCTTCGCGTCATTACCTGTGCAAGTAGCTTCCCCTATTTAGCCCACTATGTGTGCAAACCTGTTCGACAAAACAGAGACATTTTACTTTATTGCCCCACGCAGTAGCAAATATTAGATCGGCCACGCGATATTTGTCTTTCGTTTGCCCAATTCTGTTATTCAGGGGTAAGGCACAAGATAATTGATTTGAACTGGTTATTTACCAACCATGTCACGTTTAAATTAATAACAAATTAGTTATGGGATGTAGAATGATAA
Organism: Paralvinella palmiformis; assembly: GCA_025642065.1. Lineage (NCBI taxonomy): Eukaryota > Metazoa > Annelida > Polychaeta > Terebellida > Alvinellidae > Paralvinella > Paralvinella palmiformis. The sequence continues at coordinate 33,556 of JAODUP010000490.1, forward strand.
GTCACGTACTAGTGACGTCGTTGGTGGATGTACATCGTTTAGTTAGAAAGACATTAGGACATATAATTATTGAGTGCAGGCTGTGGAAGAGTGTCGAATTACATGAGGTTTTCGTCAAGTAATCACCCTTTGCAAGTATTATTCACATAATATATAAAATAAAATGAAAAAAACTAGAACCTTAGTCTTGGAAGTCTGACATATGTAAGTCATACATTGACTTTCTGTCATTACGTTTTACTCCTGATTAGAGGAATCTAGAATTTGAAGAGCCACCTATTGAACAAAATACAAGGTTCGTAATGAATTCTTATAATACAGTAATATTGATTTGTAATGATTTGTTTTGTTTTGTTTTTGATGTTATCATATGTAATTGCATATTTCTGACAAGTATTGAGTCAGATTCCAATTTTAAGACACAGAAGAAACACATTTGTAGTCTCCATTATTTTGATTGGAGTAGAGATCACTAAGCAATAAAAGGGTTCAATTTTACCAGTAAAATATGAAATAAAGCTTAATGCACGATGTTCTGTCATCAGTCGCCTTTTGAGTAATAATATACATTTTTATTAAGTGATTTACAAAGAAAATATAAACAAAAATTAAACACCGCGATATAAAAAATGCCTTGAAGCAAAATATTTGATCAACCTATTATTTAATTAAGCATAATTTAACCAAGTGATATTTATTACATTAACCTAGTATCATTAACCCAGTTAGCCTAATTACCATCGTCCTCGGATAAATGAATGTCTGCATGCATTCGCGGACTAAGACTACATTTGTTAAGGTATAAAAATTATATCCAAAATTTCTGAAAATGAATATCAAATATCATAATTTTCTCATAATCCAGAGAACAAACATTTGAAATCCAAATTAATTTCAAAAACAATAAAAAGATGATCAGTTACATTATACTTCTGAGAAATGTTAATCTATCATCTAATTAGCGAAATAGACTTAATAACTCTCTCCAAATAAACTATAATTACAAAGACTAGTCACAATAAAGACATCAATATTTATTTCTATTAACCCAGTGACATAACTTTTAGGCAGGGACAGTTCATCCTCAAATAATATTTCTAAAATATGTAATGCTTATAACAGTAACCAAAAGGTTCGCAATAATATTAACGAAATATACCTGATATCATAGATATAGGGAAATAATCCAAATTACTGGATGGCCACTATTACCGCTACACAACATGCCAGAAGCGAAGGCGGGAATGAAAAAAGTTAAATGCATTGACGTTACCTGGATCAGGTGTACATATAGTTAATAAAGACACCAGTTAGAGTTTCTGGTTTTCCTTGCGTTTTCTTCGATGATTCCACCTTCTTCGAAACAATCGGAATCATCTTCATCTTGTAATGGTTCTTCTTCTGGCTCCAACTGATTTTGTCATTCAAAGTGTAATTTTCACTAACTTCGTAAATAATTCGTGGCTCATACTTGTGTTCATGCTTGTGTACAGGCTCTAGAGACTTCCAGTCAAACTGTTGTGTTCAGGGGACGTCAGCATTGAGGAGGTTCCGGTCTCTGTCTAGCTTCAAAATGACGGCGCTCACAGATCAATAAAAGTCGATTAATTAGCACTCTATTTGTAATATTTAATATTTTGGTGTTCGTTTTCACATTTTCTCATCACTTATGAGATTTGTGAACATAGCTGCATTAGTCCTGAAAATATGAAAAAAACGGTGGCCTGTTAAACTTAAATATACAACTTAATCGATAACAATAAAGTGAATCTTGAAAATGGTCAAGACGTAGTTTATCATGTCGCAATCATTCCTTGATTAGCCCCAAAAGGTGGGATATGATCTTCTAAAGGTATTATTATCTGCGGAGAAAATGTATCGATTTGTCGGAATTTTATTGATATTCTCTTAATTAATAGATATTAGCTTGTCTACTTATACTTTCATATTGTATTAAATTATTACTGTGCGAATTGAGATTAATTTCCAAAATATCAACTACTTTCTTCACTCACAGAAATATTATAGCCATACATTGATAATATTTAAGCATTGGAATCCCACAAAACAACAACATTGGAATGACGAGAGCTAAATTTCCATTCAGATGTATGGTTGTCACTGCAGTCTCTTAACCGTTGAATTAATTACCTGACGGCTATGACCGACACAAACCTTGCACATTGACACTGAATCTGACAGAGTGACTATCGGTGATAATGCTCCCCCGGAATATGGTTTGCATCATACCCCACGTACTCACAGTAAAGGGTGTGTGGCTATTACAATCAGGAAATCGATAAGATTAAACCCGATATACCAATCAAAGCCATATAATTTGAGGATGTTCAGCCACTGTAATATCAAGTACCACCAGTGTTCGATCCTTTCCTTCCAAAAACAAATAAAAATGACTTCAGTAGTGAAGATTTCTATGAAGAGTTCGCTGTGTTCAGTAACTCATTAACTGGTCAATGTTGACATCTCTTAAGGCTTGGTGACTTTAGCATGCATTGTGACAAAAGAAACGAATTGGGTACACTAAAGCACATTGAACTCTGATTCATCCCACTTAACCCAGCATGTCCGCACTATTGACACGGGTTGATGACAATATTATAGATACGGTATCAGTGTCATCTCTCGTTTCTGACCATCATATCATCAGTATTTCTGCAAATATAATCAGAATCTAGAAAGCCACACCAACTATATCATAGAGACAATATTGGAATATTGACTTGGCCTCTCTCAGAGACGATCTTCGTAACACGGATTTAATCAGCATACAATATAATGTTCTGCGTGATATTTGTGAACTCTATGATTTCAAAATATCAAAGTTGATTGACGAACATTCACCGAACATAACAAAAATCATGGTTCATTAGCATAAAGGTCCGTGCTACACAGAGGACATCCAATTAGCAAAGTGACGTCGGCGGTACTGTGGACACATTCAGATGAGCACGAAACTCACAGTTTACCACGAAATGTGTATTCGTACACGTTTGGATTTTTGGGAGTTGTTGGCCATATCAAGTCTGTAAATAAGACCAATGTAGTAACAAGAGTAAATAGACCCGAAGATAAACTGTACATATTACATGAACAGGTTTACATAACTATCCGAAAATACCTCGCACATCTTATAAGAAACTCTTCTAATGCTTTCTAACAAACTGGCTTAATGTATCTGATGCAACTATGATGAAAGTATTAAAATATTAGTGGATCGTTTCCTACAAATAAGAAGTTGACACCCTTAATTGAGAAGCACATTTTCATAGAAATAATTTAAAGACTGGTTTAAAGCTGACTTAAAACCTTGTTTCCCTCTACTGTCGGCTTATTATCCTCTTTACGGTACTGAAATTGCTCTCCTATGTGCAAATGATGACAGCTTTGGTGTCCAAATGACTACGGCATTAATATAACTTGACCTGTCAGCTTCTTTTGATACAGTGAACCAGGTGAACATCATGTATTAATACGCCCAGCCATCTCAAAAGCAATCGGTTTCATTTTCACTAGTCAATAGGATTCACTTCTTGGACCTCTACTCTTCGTCTTCAATACATTCCCTCTTGCCAGTATAACACGCCTTCCTTGTATATGCATGCATATGCATTCAGGTGATACGGATCTCTATACAACAATGGGAAAACAAATGAAAAAAGCAGAGTGGAATCTCTTGAAAAATTGAATATATGCTTCTCTGAAAGCAGATCATGGTTGTGCAGCAACCTCTTGAAACTCAATGATAATCAAACGGATTTGTTTATTTTCGCATCAGCCCCACTATCTCTACGCTGTAATAGATCATGCTTGGCATGCTGATGATGTATCAACATTGTCAACCTAGTCGGCCGGCGCCTCGGCTTTGCTGTTGATGAAACACTAAATATGAAATAACCCATATGTGTAAATCATCATTCATACAACTATGAATCATTAGAGTTCGGAAACCCCAGTTTTATGCCGATCCCATCAAGACTGTGCTATATCCGTTCAATGCATTTCAAGAGAGATTGTGACAACTCATTACTAATAGAAATACTAAACAAATGAGTTAACCGACTGCAAATCATATAAACATCTACTGAATATCTTAAGACAAACATCTAGACTACGATCACATAACGTCTCTACATAAACGTGTCCATTAATTACAAGTAAAACAACGTATTTTGTTCATTATACAACCAATCACATATAAGGTGCAAGTCTTAGTCCCACCTTACACAGGTAACCAGACCAAAATTACATGGAGATGCTACGTTTAGTGTATGTGGACTACTTGCATGCCATCATCTTCCACAATACATAAGATCGGCTTCGACTATAGGATTTTCAAATCGGAATTAGAAACCTTTGATATTGCTTTTGATGACAATTAAAACTGTTGATAGTTATCCTCTACTTATAATAACCTAATATATACAGCGCATTAGAATGACTTAACTAATTTTGGCGCTTTATTAAATATGCTTTGTAATTGTCATATAAACGTTGTTTTTTGTTGTTGTTTTTTGTTGTTTGTTTTTTGGTTCACTAAGCTAATGTTCGGGTGTTAGCCTCTAACTATGGTACATACATAAATATATTTCATATAACCATCTTATGATATTTCTCTGTTAAACAGATGACACATTTATCATTAATAAAAATTATATCTCCCACTTTAATTCTTTTGTGATAAATACAGTTAAAATAATACTCATAATTACGATTATGATATCCATCCTCAGCATCATCGCCGTGTTAGAGTGAGTAGCTGAGTCAGTCAGTCAGTCAGTGATTAAATAGGTCATTGAACGAGCAAAACAAGAGGGATACAAAACTTGAATTGGCAAGTGAGTCAGTGAGTATGTCAGTTGTTGAGTGATTGAGTGATTGAATGAGTGAATGAATGTGTTATTGCGTGAGTAAGTTAGTCGGTGAGTGAGATTAGCTTTCAGTCGGTTTGTCTATCAACTCGTTAATAAGTCAGTCGTTCAGTTTTTAATCCAAACAATAAGTGACTGAATGCCATCGTTCTTTATATATGTTTTTCTTTAGCCGTCATTGTCACATTTACATTTCTCAATCAATCAACATGTGACTGATGTCAATTACAACAACCTTTTATTAAGTATCTCTGTCAAAATCAATCTGATATAATAAATATATGTCCGTGATTCCTTTTATCTTTCACGGGGAACAATGTGTTTATATGTTGAGTAATATAGATCAAAACGCCAATAAACATTCAGTCATAGACTACTTACTCCAGATATCAAGATAAATTACTTTTGCATTTGTGCTAACTGTTATTACTTATGCAGTGCTATATACCTTTAATTATTTAACGGTCTGCGAAGTATCAGTTGAAGTATCAGGTAAATGTATAATTGAAATAAGTGATACTTCAAAAGAGGACATTGACTCTATTTATAAAGGCATGTGGCGTACTTATATAACTTTTCGCTTTCTATCCCACTTCTGAAATCTCTTCACTGGCTCCCTATCCAATCTAGCATCGTTCTCAAACTCTTCATTATTGCCTAGTAAACTTTTTTTTTTCTGGAGAATCTTCATATCAATTTCCAAACTTTCTCTTCCACCCAAGCCCAGAGAACTCCACTCATCTGGTTTTCACTCGTTGTCTGTTCCCAGGGTTAAAGCTCAGACTAGTAGTTTTTCAGTTGCCGTCAGTACTCTTTGGAACTCATTTTCTGAACATGTTAAGTCATTAAATAGCATTTCTTTCTGTCACCATTTGAAAACTCACCTTTTCAGGCTCACTTATCTTTCCTAAGTTTACTTTCCTTCTTATCATTTGTTGATGAACTTTGAGTTGTACTTTGACTATGAGTTTGCACAACCCCTGTACTAGATGCTCCACTGAGCTTGATTCTTTTCGAGGATATTCGTGCAATAGAAGTTTTATAATAATAATTATTATTATTATAACGTTTTGTTTCACGTGATAAATGTAAAGATATAATCAAATGATAGAACCTATTAACGCTGGTAATATGTGTAGAGGTAAGTAATGATAAATTGCACCTCTTGTTATCTACTTGCTTTGTAATATTAGCCTACCCAAGTATATATTCGTGATGATATATTCGTGTTCAAAACGAGAATAAGTGAGTATTTTTAGCTTCGGACCTGGTCTGGAAAGTATTACCATAACAACTTCGCAGTCAGAACGTCCGCTGCCCAAGACATATTCTCTTAATTACCTATTATCATGATATTATTGCAATGGTTTGTATTAAAATGTGTTAATGAAAGACATCAAATATGAGTATTCGTATATAAAATTGCAACATAATTATTGTTTATATTGTCATGGCAAGTAGGGAAATGTAAATGTTAAATGACATTACCTTGTTCCTGACGTAATGCGACATATTCCCACGTAACCAAAGATATCCGATTATTAAATATGTGTATGTACAATTATTCCTAGCCATTACGAGGCTTCTCTATGGGGCAATTACTAATGCAATTGGTTACATACGTTTAGCACGTGTGTCAAATTTCAGGCCTAGAGAGGAAAAAATTTTTTTTATATATATATATATATATATATATATATATATATATATATATATATATATATATATATATAATAAAGCACAGCCATAGAGAATCTCGAACGTGAATTTAAATTCTGGACGCTTCTTCTGGGGACTGAATCCAGAGTGGCGACTTTTCTTGCTGAGACATGTATAATGTACTTCAATGGCTATGTTCATGCGATATATCTATTCATTTTTGTGAAGATTATTTCATGGTTCCCATAGGCAATTTTAATGTAAATTAAAGTTTTAACAATTATAACACATCCTGTAATGTACCGATTTAGGCGTTTATTTTATAAAGGAATATGTTGATATGAAGTGAGTCTCTATAAACGAAACCAATATTTTAATTAGATGGCAAACGCCATTGAGGTAATTGTTATAAAGGTGTCAGTTATTATGAGAAACACATTCAATTATATATATATATATATATATATATATATATATATATATATATATATATATATATATATATATATGTATATGTGTGTGGTGATAACGTAGGTTCTCAGTGATTACAACATTTAGGCATTCAGTAGTCGACTCACGCTTTTAGAAGTATGTATTTCAGCAAACCTAGGTCAGCTTATTGTAGGTCAACTCAGAGGCGAATTCTTGTTTACTTAGCCGTCACGATGTCAACAAAGTTCGACTGTTAGTGCCCAATCATTACTTTGAATTGATATGACTGATAAGCCAGATATGAGGATAATTAAGACATTGATCCTCGTTTTACGAACAAACCGTTGTCACCAAAAAACTCATATCCTCTAGTGGGTTTTAGCAGCTTAGTAGAATGGGCGAAAAAAACAAATAATTGTATTTTCCTCATAAAATAGAATATGTTTTGTTTTATTATATCCTTTATATTGGGGTTCTCTCAATATCACATTGGTGAATTTACTACACTGCAAACCTGCAGATTGTGTATTCGTAAATGCCTCATACCTGTCTTTTACGAATAGGTTTTCTTTGAGACGGCACGACACCACTCTTCCATATGTCCCAATGTATGTGTCTGACCACCGCCCCAAATCAACTACTCAACTTCCTTTTTATTAAACTATTAAACTATTAATGAACGAGCCACTTTTAATACATCTATTATAAGATGCTAGTTTTTCGAAGCAACAAAATATGTGGATAGTAAATTTCGGCGTTTGACACCTCGTATGCATTGTTTTCACTCATATGATTTCTGAGTTAGACATGCCTCATCTTTATTTTAAAGTGATATTCTTCATCTGTTCATTGGGGAACAATGGTAATAAAATAATATATAATTTAATTTCCGTGTTGGGCAATTAAATATTTAATTATAACGTCTGTCCGCCAAGTAATTAAACTGTTTCGATAACTAATTTAATAGCAAATCGATAATAAAACAAATTAACGTACACTTACAATACTACAGACAATGTGGAAGCCAATAAAGGACAGTTTCTAAGGTAGTTCTTAAATAATGTATGTATTAGCATTAGAAGTATCTGGTTCTTACCAATCTGGTAAGTATTCATATCAGACGATAAAGTTGGTTTGGTTACTGAAAATATAAACGATATCTCTCATCTGAAACAAAATAAAAAGTTCGGGAAAAAAGTGTTGGATATTACATTATAAGGTGTATAAAGTTAATTTTCAAATTATATTACATAACGATGTTTTCAAGTTTATGGAAAGAGTTAGAAATAAAGTACTTGTAGCTATTTAAATAAATATATATTTTGACAACCTATTACTGCATCTTAAGCAATGATAAATATTTGGTCATTCTTCTAATATAATTCTATTTATGATAATTAATTTTGCAACGGAAAATATTAAGCTCGAGTACGCCTTAGATGCTGTAATTTGTATTTTATAATAACTTAGGATATTACGTAAAATAATCAGAACATATAGATAACAAAATAGTTTGTGGATTTTGACTGATTAGCATGGTTACATTAACTCATAAAAAATTATTAATATTACCTAATTAAACTCTTAAAATAAAAATTAGCATTTATTATTAAGTTAAGAATATAGATGTTTGCATGTGATTTTTATGATACAGGAGTACTTATATAATGGTACAAGAATTGTAATTATTCCAGACGCTGTCCTCAACATCTGATATCTGGTATCTAAAGGTTCGATGTTCTTACTATGTATGAGTCAACTCTAACAGTGTTTTCAACACTTTGTTAAAAAGAGAATCTGAAGGGTATTGTATATTGTGGTCCCTTTATGATATTTTAATACAAAATGAAGACAAAAAGTAGCGACTTTATGTTTTAATTGATATATAAAATGAGTTTGTAATCTAGCGACATGTTATTTATTATGGTTAGATGAATGGATAGATGGATCAATTACAGGGTGCTCGTGTGAGAATGTTATTAAAATGTATAAAGAAATTCACGAGTCTTAATCATTCCTTCAAGGTCTCTCACGATTTTTTCTTAAAAAAACACAAATAGTGTTGAATTTTGAAATGTTTTATTTAGGTAAAGCTCTCTTAACTAGTATACTATATTTATCACATGAGGAATGAAAAAAAATATTAAAATATATATATATATATATATATATATATATTTTTATATATAAATATATATATATATATATATATATATATATATATATTATATATTTGTCAGAATTACTTTTTGTAAATGAAACGTTTATTATTCAGCATTCCTTTTTCCCTTAGATATAAATTAATATTTTTGAAATGCTAAATTATCGATATCTCTTGGATTTTTTTCCAGAGAATGTTATCAATTACAGAATTGTGAACCATTTTTAGATATTTATAGAAGAAAATGCTCAATTAAATATTTCGCTTTACCTATAATGTTACATTTTATTAAAATCAAACTTGTTGTGTCCACTATTATAACTACTTAAGGCAATAATGTTTATATTCATATAATTCCCCATTATTGCTTCGAACATATCAACAATGTCGAATTAAATTAATATTCATAAAATATATTGTATCAGAAATAATTTTATTACTGATTAAGTACCTGCCAAAATGAAATTTACATATTACCTAAAGTTTAATTAGAGGATGAAAACGATAATTATCAATTACCAAATATGAATTAAAACTTTAGAATATTTAAGACTCATCAATTTGTTTGTTTTAACTGAAAATATTAAAAACAGTTTTTTCTTTTATAAATAAAGCCTGAACAATTCACCTTAACAGATTATATATTTTCGAGCTATGATTATCCTATATGTTAGTTAATTGATGAACAGGAAAAGTACGTATACATGACGCACACAAATGTGTAGCAACATAATACAATATTATAGAAACGCATCAGGAGTTATAGTATAATATTGACTGTAAGATAAAACACTTGTAGTAGATATATATACCAAATAGAGATTATAAGATGTTCTCGAAAATGAAACAGTTGCGGAATTTAATATGATGGTAAGAAGTTAACTGGATAATATTCATTTTATTTGCGTTAATTTCTAGACCATGCCGTTCAAATTATAAATAACGCCATGTTAGACATTCCACAACAAAAGGTAACCGCTCTAACGATTAAAGGAAACTTTTAAACCGAAAACAATACCAATCCTGGTAGCACGAAATAGCTTAAACTTGTGCCTTATTAAACAGAAGATATTTCTTAAAAAATTTAAAAAGTTGAAATGTGTATTGCCACTTTTGTGACAATTGTAATCTCATTTGCAGTTAAGTAGGATGGCAGTCTGAACGTTGAGATGTCTGTCTTAACATACTGTAGACTGAGAATACGGGAAATGTTAATCAAAGACGGACTGATAATAGTCAAGTACTTTAAGTGACAAACCATCAGACGTAATTAATCTCCAGTCTTAGAAGTGCATTATGGTAAAGGCTATGTAACAGACCTACAAATAATATTAAATGCATGAACTTAAAATCAGAGTTTCTTTTTAAGCCCCATAAATAAACTCTAAACATATATATATATATATATATATATATATATATATATATATATATATATATATATATATATATATATATATATATATATATATATATATATATATATGATCAGTACTTAGTTGCAAAATTAATATTGGACAGTTACAATCTATTTTTAATATTATATTTATTTTCTAAGTATGCTAGTTCCTGGCTAGTGTGTCAATAAATCAGTTGTTTGTGTAACGGGTAATCATTAGGACATTCTAAGAATACAATGTGAATGTTTTTGTAGTATCGTATTTTTTATTCCATTTGATCTTGCCTCATATACTTTTTACCAACTTAAGCGAAGCATTATTGTTACTGGTCATTTATTATCTTTTTGTTGTGATTAAAAAACCTGATATATTTATGATGTGTGTTATTTCATTACTTCCCTTATTAGGCCTAATTAATAACAAATAAATAAAGGAAAATATAAATAATCCAGAAAATGCAGGGAACAGGTGAGTAAGATACTATTATTATAATAACCTTAAATATGAAAATTCATCACGGTTGTCAATTATAATTGCAATGTATATTATCCAATTATGAATGGGATGTGCCATCATTACTCACTCACGTTTATATATCTATGAAATAAAAAGCGCAATTTCCGGAATATATATTTATTAATCACCTTTATAATTATTTCAAAGCACGTCACAATGTCGTAAATAGTGTCAGGGCAACATTAACTTCCGGTTAACCCTCACTTAATACATCAAGTCAATTTCTCAATTAAGTTATTTATCAGTTCCTCATGTATTTTATTGTGTCTTCATTCTATTGTCTGTATGGTTTATTTCTTAATCATGAAACAACCAGGTAAATTACACAAATTACTCACATAAGACGCATATATGTTATATAATGTTTTAATGTCTTAACTAGACTAACCATGTATCGTGCTGTTATTATATTAAACACCTGAATAACTGTTGTGACGCATTAAGTAAGAAAATAAGTATATACAATCATGTATTTAGTACACAATACCCGTTTCTAATTATGTTATTAAGTTAAGAAACATTTACTTGTTCCCTCGTTGTTCAGCTATTCTAACATCCTCAAATATTTTATCTTTATTATGAAACTCCTGATCAGCGAAATCTACAACTTGAAGAGCTAACTATAGTACAAAATATACTTTTTATAATAAATTTTTATCATACAATAATATTGATTTATGATGATTTGTTTTGTTTTGTTTTTGATGTTGCATTTTTCTGACATTTTCTGAGGCAGATCCCAATTTTGAGACACAGAAGAAGGATATTTGATGTCCCCACTATCCTGATTGGAGTCGGAATCAATAAGCAATAAAAGGGGTCCAATTTTACCAGTAAAATATGAAATCAAGCTTAATACACGATTTCCTACAAGAAGTTACCTTTCAATTAACAATATACATTTTTTAAATGACATACCCACAAAATATAAAGAACATTATACACCGCGATATAAAAAAATGCCTTGAAGCAAAATATCTGATCCAAGTATTATTTAATTAAGCATAAATTAACCAAATAATATTTCTTAAATTAACCTAGTATCAGTAACCCAGTTAGCCTGATTACCATCGTCCTTCAAATTTGCCTTTCACAATTTACTGATGTATGTTAGAACGCTAACAGGTGTAAATGGATAGAAGGATTAATGAATGATTGATTTGTTATGGCCTAAAAAATGATATCCAAATTTTCTAGAAATCAATATCAAATATCATAATTTTCTCATAATCCAGAGAGTATTCATTCGAAATCCAGAATAAATTTGAAAAAGAAATAAAAAAGATTATCGGTTAAACTATGCTTTTGACAAATGCTAATCTAACATCTAATTAGCGACCTGAACTTAACAGCTCTTTTTCCCAATTGAACTATAATTAAAAAGACTAGTCAAAATAAAGACATCGGTCATTTTTTTCAATTAACCCGGTGACATACATTTTAGGCAGAAGGAACCATGAAGTTTAAAGGGACAGTTCACCCTCAAATAAAGTTTCTAAAATATGTACATGATGCCCAATTCGAAATGGGGAAAGAGAACAATCAAATTTCTTGTCGTGACCTGGACCAGGCGTATACAGAGTTCACATAGACACAAGCTAGTGTTCCTGGTTTTCCCTGTTATTCCCTCAATAAATCCACTTTTTTCGAAACCATCGGAATCATCTTCATCTCATAATAGTTCTGCTGGCTCCAACTGATATGGTAATTCATGGTGTAATTGCGTTTTGTTCTTGAATAATTCTTGCCTCAACTTGTTTTCATGCTTTTGAACGAGCTTTAGAGACTTCCGGTCAAACTGTTGTGTTCAAGTAACGTCAGTATTCAGGAGCTTCCGGTTTCTGTTTAGCTTCAAAATGGCGGCGCTCAGAGGTCATTAAAAATCGATTAATTACCACTTTAATAGGATTATTTAATATGTGGGTGCTCGTTTTCACATGTTCACATCATTTATGATATTTGTGAACATAGCTGTATAAGTACTGAAAATATGAAATGAAGATGGACTGTTAAGACTTTTAAACTAGATCAAATTATATAGTTTATTTTGTTCCATAAAAAGGCAGAACAGGAGTATATTTAGAAGTGTAGGTTAAACAACCATAAATAATTAAAACAATAACAAATAGCCACACAAAATGATTCACGATAACCGCGGATTTGTAAAGACGAAGAAATGGATATTTCAAGTAATTTAGTGTGTGTGTGTGTGTGCGTGCGTGTGTGTGTGCGTGTGTGCGTGCGCGTGTGTGTTAGAATCGATTTACATTATTGTTATAGTAACCTTAACTGATTGCATAAAAAAGACAATGGTTGGCGATATAAGACCATATCAGGAGTATCCTTTATTTACGTTAATCACACGTTGGATATATGAGTCTCTTGTGGATTTCCTGTCAATTCTAGATTTTTATTACGTAGCACTTTATTGTCATCTACATTTACACAACTTAAACCCTAATTATCCTTTGACATGTTCTATCCTTCTGCTACATCTCACCAAATGATGTCGTGTTAAATGATACTAAATTGACAAACTCAAGTGAATCTTGAAATCGTCAAGACTTGGATTATCATGGCGCTATCATTCTTCCTCGGTAATATTCATTTTGGGACTTGTACTGATGCTACTTCATTGTTTCCCATTAATGAGTTTTCTTCATTAGGTATATTATCTTATATTAAAGTTAGTAGTGTGCTAATTGAGATTAATTTAAAAAATATAAACTACTTTCTTCACTCACAGAGATACTACCACCATACCATGTTAATATTTAAACATTGGATTCCCACAAAACAACATTGGGACATTGAGTGCAAGATTTCCATTCAGAAGTATGGTTGTCTCTGCACTCTCTTATCCGTCGAAACACCTGTAGGCTATAACAGTGACTGACACAGACCTTGCACATTGGTACTGAATCTGACCGAGTGACTATCGGTGATAATTTTCCCCCGGCTTCATATTCACGTCAGAGAGTGTGTGTAGCTATTATATTGAGGACATTTATAAGATTAAAACCATACACCAATCAAAGCCATATAATTTGAGAATTTTCAGCCAATGTAATATGAAGTAGTTTCCGTGTTCTTCTTGCTTTAATCTATTATCTCCATCCAAAAAAATAAATAAAATTGTGTCAGCAGTTAGATTGGCTTTGAAGAGTTCGCTTTGTTCAGTAACTCATTAACTCGTCAATGTTGACATATCTTAAGGCTTGGTGAGATCAGCACGCATTGTGACAAAAGATACGAATTTGATGCAATAAAGCTTATTGAGCTCAATGGTTCATCCCACTGAACCCAGCATGTCAATGAAATAACTCCTAGGGTTGGCCGTACTATTGACACGGGTTGATGGCAATATTAGAGATACGGCTTCAGTGTCATCTCTCATTTCTGACCATCATATCATCAATATTTCTGCAAATCTAATCAGAATCTAGAAAGCCACACCAACCATATCATACAGAAAATATCGGAATATTGACCTGGCATCTTCCAGATACGATCTTCGTAACGCTGATTTAATCAGCATACCACCGGATTTTCAGCATTATGTTTATGAACTCTATGATTTCACAATAGCACAGTTGATTGGTGAACATTCTCCGATTATAAAAAAGAATTTAATTTACATAACATTCCGTGGTACACAAAGGCTATCCAATTAGCAAAGTGACAACGGCTGTACCGTGCAGATCTACAAATGAGCACGAAACTCACAGTTTACCACGAAATGTGTATTCGTACACGTTTGGATTTTTGGGAATTGTTGGCCATATCAAGTCTATAAATAAGACCAATGTAGTAACAAGAGTAAATAGACCCGAAGATAAACTGTACATATTACATGAACAGGGTTTTACATAACTATCCGAAAAGACCTCACAATAAGAACCTCATATAACGCTTTCTCTAAATTGAACCATACCCCAAGGTGACTGATCACAGACTGGCTTAATGTATTTACTACACTCATGACGAAACTATTAAATTATTAGTGGATTGTTTCCTACAATGATGAAGTCTGAAAAGGTGACACCCTTAATCAAATAGCCAGATCTTGTCAGAAATAATTTAAAAACTGATTTAAAGCTGACCTCTACAGTCAGCTTAATGTCCTCTTTATAGTACAGAAATTGCTCCATATATGAAACAGGTGGCAGGTTTGGTGTACAAATCGCTACGGCATTGATATCACTTGACCTGTCAGCTGCTTTTGATACAGTGAAATATAATATCCTGCTACAAAGGTTGGGACAGGTGTTTGAATCTTAACGGAAAGAATATGTACTAATACCCCAGCCATCTCAAAAACAATCTGTTTAATTTTCAGAAGTCAACAGAATTCACTTCTTGGACCTCTACTCTTCGTCTTCAACACATTCCCTCTTGCCAGTATAGCATGTCGTCATGGTGTATGCTTACATATGTATGCAGTTGATACGGAGCTATATACTTCAAATGAGAAAACAACATTAAATAACTTCATCTCTAAAATCGGATCCAAGTTTGGCAGAAACCTTTATGATAATAAAATGGATGGGTTCATTCTCGCATCACCCCGCTATATCCACACTGTAATAGACAATGTTGATATATAAATATCATCAAGCCATTTTTTCAGGGACCTTGGCTTTATGTTTGATGAAACACGGAATATGAAATAGCACATAACACGTATATGTAAATCAGCATTCATCCAACTATGAACCATTATATATTGGCAACTCATTACTAATTGAAACATTGAATACATGTGTTCACCGTCTGCAAATCACATAAACCTCTACTGAACGTCTGATGACAAATACCTAAACTACGATCACACAGCTTCTGCTTAAACGTGTCCATTAGTTACCAGTAGAACAAAAGTATTTTATTCAAGATACTACCAATCGCATACAAAGTGGTGCAAGTCTTAGTCCCATATATTAAATGTGACCTGGTACAATAGAAACTTTCTGGTCATCAACAGAGGTCAGCTAATCTGTCACAATTGAGGATTCCAAAGACCAGACTCAAATAATATGTAGATGCTACTTTTAGTGTAGCTGGATCATATGCATGCAATCCTCGCTTTATTAAGTATGCTTTGTCATGGTTACATAAACGGGTCTTTTAGCTTCTAACATCAGTACACAGACAATTATATTTCATATAATCATCTCATGATATTTATTTGTTAGCCAGATGACATATTTATCATTAATACATATTATATCTCGCGATATAATTCGAATCATTGGGGATATAGTAATTGAGTTGGTGAGTGAGTCAGTGAGTCAGTTAGTAGTTGAGTGATTCAGTGATTGAGTGAATGAGGAAATATGTCATTGTGTGAGTCAGTCACCTAGTGAGTGACATTGTCTTTTAGTCTATATGTCTGTCAATCCACTCTTATATCATTTAAAAAATCAGAATTATTGCCTATCATACTCTTTCTTCTGGAGAACTTTCATATCCATTTTCATGAGTCTAAACCTGGGAACAGACAAGTGAAAATCAGATTAACGGAGTTGTTTTGTGATTGGGTAATAGAGAAAGTTTGGAAAACAACTATTAATCGCAAAGTTAATTTTAATAATATCAAGCTGTTTTGTTTACATTATTTTATACTTTCATTTTGCCCCAAACTGCCCTTCATGTTATTAACTCACAATAAAGATCTATGGCAATACACATAAAATGCTTTTATTTTGTCAATCCTTTCAGCTGCATATCTTTTAACTAAATAACTGATCACTGTCAAGTTGTAGTCGGTTTTCAATTATAAAAGTCAGAGAAATGTAAGTTTCATCTTATCATCGGGAAATGATCAGTCTAGGTATAAGCCACTAGCCTATTTGATTCATATCATTCAATTGCCTTTATGCAATATATCCCTATGACATGCCGAGTAAATGACATATCTTCCCTGGTCTGTATTATTTTTCATTTTTGTTTGACATGAAATTAGGCGCGCCTTCGTGGTCTAGCTGGTAGCGCGATGGATCACGGACCACTACCCCCGAAGTTTCAATCCGGGCGTGAGCATATCTGAAGTGTGTTTCATCTTTAACTTCACTTCATTACCTTTGGGGGTCACTCGGTCCATTTAGCCTACAATGTACACAAAAGCCGCCGTAAAACATTAAGCACCAATCATCATCGTGATATGCATCACCAGAATGTCATTAAATAGGGTATTTGTTAAGCGTACAAATATAATTTACTCAATGTGTCAAGTGGTTGACCAAAGATAGAATATTGAACATATAGTTAAAACATAATAATGTATGAAAACAAATGCACTCTAGTGTGGAAGGTTTTTCTAGTCGTGTGACATAAATATAAGACATTTACAGCGATAATTTATGTTTCGTTCGTTACTTGTTGAGATAATATTTCTATATAAATATAAATGCCACAATTCATCATTCTAGTCAGGATCAAACTATTCTATTGTGTTCATCTCCGTAAACATACAACATAATATAATTTGACATTCCTAAAGAAAACATACTTTTTTTCGAGTCTACTCTTTATCAACTACATTTTGGTGGAATCGATGACATAATACGTTCAAATATGAGTACGTGTGTGCATATGTGCGAATTTGGGCGTGTATGTGTGTGTGTGCGAGCGTGTGTGCGTGTGTGTGTGTGTGTGCTGTCTGACTGCCTTTCTATCTATCTTTCTGTCTGTCTGTCTGTCTGTCTGTCTGTCTGTCTGTCTGTCTGTCTGTCTGTCTGTATGTCTGTCTGTCTGTCTATATGTATGTATGTCTGTCTGTCTATATATATATATATATATATATGTCTGTGTGTCTGTGGATCTGTCTGTCTGTCTGTCTGTTTGACTGTCTGTATATGTGTTAGCCTGTTAGGCCTTTGCGCGGGCTGTTATTTCTGGCCTGCAACCGCGCGCGCCATACTAAAGAGAGCCGCAACCATGCCGCCTTCAACATAATTCAATACATTGATCCGCACCTTAAAAATATGCCCAGTAAGATGTATCGTTATTCTGTCCTGCCCCTCGGGTTACCAGACACTACAGCCCTCGTGGGACGTGAATGTGTGTGTGTGTGTGTGTGTGTATATAATTTCTCTTATTGCTAAGCATAGAGGTATAGCACATATTTGCATCATACTTCATAAATGTAATAATTAGTACTGATAATTCGCCACCAAATAACGTAGTATTTAATTAAGCATAATATATAACCGTAAAAACATTTATTAATTATAGAAACTAGTATCAAAATATATCTATAAATAATTACTAGGGTTACTAGTACTAGAGATCGTAAAATTATAACAATCAGTTATGATTATCTACTACTTTATACCAATATCGGCATCCGTGACTGCCACAAACTTGGTAATATAAATGGATTTCTCCGTCCAACAAATATTTAATTCTATTCTTCGTCAGTGTAATCCAACGTGAAACAAATAAGAAACTTCAAACCTTTGATCGGTAATGTTCAAGACCAAAACAAAATCACAAATCGTAGAATTTGTCAATAATATGGCACACAAATATTTGTCAGCATAAACGTGTGTTCTTAAAAAGTAACACAAAATAAAGTTGGTGGTGATGCCTCAAATGAGGAAAACTCTATCATGGATTTATTCCCTCATTAATTTACTGAATATTTAATTGAGCAATTAATTCACAAAGTAACTCACTCTGTTCATAGAGTAATATGCCATTCATTAATACAAGAATATGGCATTTTGTTACCTAATTAATGTCTATACGAAATTATATAACTATGTATCTATTATGATGCTGCTCTACTATTTTAACCCAAAACTAACAGTAAATGGAGCGTATTACTCAGTACGATGATTTTAAAAAGATAGAACAAAAACGGCATATAAAGAAAAACTCTACATTTAGGTTATAATCATTACGGTGGCACGCTAAAGATGTATGAATACACATTTCATGTTTCTCTTAACTAAACTGGCTTAATTAATTCTGAACATTAAAATATTTGTTACTCTTTTATATAATACAGTCTATAAACGAGGTGTTATTCAGACTTGAAAATTTCACGAGGGTGTATTTTACTTTAAATATTTTGTATAATTCTTATTACCGTTGCTCCCTTAAGATCATCATCATTTTATAGTATCTTCTTAGGAAAATGCGGAATTCTTACTTGTGTTCTAAAGCGAAACACATTAAGATGGAATATCCACCATTTAGCTAATTTAGTTGGTAAAAACCATCGAAAGTCTACCATATATTTTTATCGACATAGCCACATTATAAAATTGGTCGTTAAACGTAAGGATGTTTTAACGAGTTTCGTCATTTATTTTATTTCTGAGTGTTATTTAACAACATTAGAGTGATTTATTATTTTAAATCGACATGGCTATGAACAATACAAAAATTATGTAATTGAAATCAAAAGTCTATTTTCAGTGTTGGGAATAAAGTACTTTTAGGTTGTCAGCTAAAATAGCTTTCCTTCAAACTAAGAACACTCATTTGTTTAAAACATTGTTCTGTCAGAACTTATTAAATACAAATAATGGGTTCCTTTCCAATATCTTACAAAAGGGTCCACCATTAGTAAAAGAGTCATGTATGTTTATGATGGGAACAGTTGAGTCTCTTAGATCCTATAATTACCTCGCTTGTGAAACTTTCTCATTATCCCTATCTATTTCTTAAAAACACATGAAATTTTCTTTGTATATGTTTTAAGGCATAACAGATCATTTTTCTAATTTAATGGGATTTGCCAAATTATAGAAACATCAATTATATTCCGTCTGATCAAATAATTCTGCAATATTAACCTTATTAAATCACGATAGGCTAAATTTACTTCATTTAGGAAAATAATCTCATTTTTATTTCAAGGTAGGACAATATTAATTATTCTTCTGCACCTGTCTGGTGCATTTGATCGACTCATTAACTCAATCAAGTGAAATACTTATAAGATTTGTCCTATTTTTAGCAATATTTCCAAAAGGCGACTCTTCTTGGTGTTTTCTATCACATTTTATCATAGTTTTCTTGCATCACCACATTGTGTTAAATCCATAAAGATATCAGCATACAAACGGGTGGATCTTCGACTACACCTTATGGGATTATATGGCATATCTGAACATAACGTCAATCGCCTTCAGCGAATTCAGAATAGTGCAGCTCGCATAGTGATAAATACTCGAAAATGTTATCACATCGCCCCAAGTCTTCAAAAATTACATTTTAAGATTTTATTAATAACTTATAAATATATTAATGATATAGCGCCTGAATACGTGTGTGAACTAGTGTCCATTAGAAAGTCATCACGAAGTCTCAGATCATCCAGTCAGATACTATTGCAGGTGCCAGTGTCTCGGCTCAAGTCATATGGTGATTGGGCGTTTAGTGTTGCAGCCCCCCACTTTGTGGAATAGATTGCCGATAGATATTAGAAATACATCGACGCTTGAAACTCTTGAATCTGTTCTAAAGACACACCTGTTCAAGCTCGTTTTCAAAGATAATTAATAATTATATTTTAAATACCTGATAGGGTTTTTACATATTATTTAGGTATTATTATATTACATATTATTTGTACAATGCCTTAGAATGGCTCTTGATAGTAAGTGCGCTTTATTAAATATACAATATATTATTATTATTATTATAGTAGGCTAATTACACATATATCGATATTTCCTGACAAATAGTTATTTTTTCTTCTTCCTTATATTGCTCATATTAGGCTATGAATGACATAATTAATTTGGCTACATCAAATTATGTCAAACCAATTAAATACATGCATTAAAGCTCTGTGAATTTTCCGTTATCTCATTGGCTCTTTGTCACATCAAAGGACATTTGTGACTAATGTATTAATGTAAATTAAATGTTATATAAATATATTAATATTTAACTAAAATCTTAATAATATTTATTGTCTCAAAGTGTTAATGACGCAAGACGTATTGTTGCCGTGATCCATGATTTGTTTGGTATAGCAAATCAACTTCAAGGGTTTTGGAAGACTTTATAAATCTATAAATAACATTAAAATATGAATACTTCTGTGAATATTTGTACATCACGAAGTCGACTTAGAACCTCGCCCATCTTATCAGATACTGTATATTGGTAACTGTGTCCTGGCTCTAGACATCATAGTAATCATAATTTTCATCATCATCATCATCATTATCATCATCATCGTCTTAATAATTTTTCGAATACTTCATTTTTCTTCTAATCCTATCACCATGATATATTTATTTAATTATAATCACGTTTCATATTCAAAAGATATATAATAACTTGATTAATGAATGGGTATGATTATGGCTCAAGGAATCAATCAGTCATTCAGTCAATTAATCAGTCAGTCAGTTAGCCAATCAATTAGTCAGTCAATCAGTTAGTTATGATTAGAATATACCACGTTCAGGTTGCATATACTATCTGACATCTCACTGACTCAAGTAATACATTTTCGCCAACATATAATTAACACCTCTCAACAAAATGCACAATGAGTACGCGAAACCAAAAGTGTAAGGATATATTATGTGTCAAGTCTTATATCAGACATAATATATAAATAACCAGAATGTGGCAGATAGAAAGAAATTGTGTCAAAGAAAAGATTCTAGGCATGTCTCCCAAGACAAGATACCTATTTGTACATGATTATTAACCACAGGTATATATATATATATATATATATATATGATTATTTGATATTGATATTAACCACAGGTATATATATATATATATATATATATATATATATATTCGGGCATAAAGGGAGGATTATCTTTATATGCCTTCAATATCCTTTAGGGTACAAAATGCTCAACCGCATCAAGACGCTAGCATCCCTTATCTATGTTATTATGATATGACATGTAGCAGACTGTAGGCATTCGTTTACTTTTGTATCGTGATAACGTTTTAATCTGTATTTAAAAATTAGAATATTTTCGCCAATGTTAATATATATTTAAAGCAGACATGATTGTTGTTATGTTTTTGCCATTCCTAGTAGGGAGGAAATGTATGTGTGTATTATACACGGACAGTCCTAGATTTATACACATACACACACGTTTTGGTATATTGACAAACCTTTATTTAATATGAGGGTTCTCTACTACACCATTTGTATCAGTAATCATAGTACTAGATTTGAACTTTAAAAAATATTATATCAATCCGACGGTTAATTATTTGCAATTAGTCAGAGAGAGAATAGGAATAGAGAGAGGGAGAGAGAGAACTAGAATACCGGTATTCCATCATGATTGACCAAACAGGAAATTTGATTCTATCACTTTATAAATCTTCCAGTGTAAGAAACACGTGACCACAAAAACAATTTATATACGAATAATATCCTAGAATATAGTTCCTGCTAAATTCTATTCCTCACCTCACCTCGTCCTTTACCTTTGTCAAACCGTTCAAAACTCTTTAGAGTATAAACATTAATAACATGGAAGTCACATTACTAATAGTCTCAGCATGTTTACATCTTTACAAAGTGACCACATCAATAATTTATATAATTTGTATAAGTACGTCCTGTTAGCAAATGGACTCCAATCTTCTATCGACAGACGGAATGGTCAGGATTGATAATAGCTTTCTAGCTCTGTAAAGGTACAGAACCATTTATGTTTAATGATGTTTGAGCCTTTGAGAATCTCTTAGAAAGGAGATAACATATAATATAAGGAAACGTAAGGAATTATTCATAATTCATATCAACTGTGCATGTGTGTATACGTGTATTTAAAGATAAATAATAATGTATTTATTATTAAGGGATTATATGTTTATTTTCCAGTTATGATTTAAACAATTGATGTGTACTGTTTATGTCCGTGTCTGTATGTGTGTGTGTTTGTGTGTGTGTGTGTATGTGTGTGTGTGTGTATATGTGTGTGTGTGTTTGTGAGAGGAGGGGGTCGCGTGTGTGTACGCGCGTAGATGAATATATGTCGGATAAAATTGTATTACCTCACATCAAATAATGATCTTCAATGTGACATACAGCCAAAAAAACAAATTATTTAATTGATTAAGTATCATGTATATTTGTGGAAGTATTTGCCTATTTTGTCTCGACTAATCTGCAAATAATTGCCTTAATTATTACTGTTATAGATCGTTTAATATACAACATTATGTTATAAGTTTCTCTCATCGTAATACTCTTATACATTATTGTAATTCAAAGTTGACACAATAATAGACTTTAAGTTTCTAGTCGACAATTGTGTTTACCAAAACACTTAAGATATGTTAGAAATATGGCCGAAGAATGTTATTATTTGTAACCATAAAGATGTACCTTCTGAACGCGACACTAGTTGCAGTTGGGAATAATGCCTAAAATAGGAAAGATCCCTAATATTAATATCGTATATCTGGGATAAAAGGTGAATATTTAAGCTTAACCATCTATCACTGCCTGACTCATTAATGCACACACTCACTGGGTCAAGGACTCATTTACTGAATAATTCACAAACAAATTCATTCACTAAATCACACTCTCTGTACACCAAGTCATCAAATATCAGTTCCTTATACATTTATATTATTTAAAAAAAAGTTTTTTAAATTTTTTGGGATTTATCATTACTTGGTTTTGGTTTTGGTGGTTTTGAGTGAGTGAGTGAGTGAGTGAGTGAGTGAGTGAGTGAGTGAGTGAGTGAGTGAGTGAGTGAGTGAGTGAGTGAGTGAGTGAGTGAGTGAGTGAGTGAGTGAGTGAGTGAGTGAGTGAGTGAGTGAGTGAGTGGTGGTGGGAGTGGTGGTGGTGAGTGGTGAGTGGTGGTGGTGGTGGTGGTGGTGGGGTGGTGGTGGTGGTGAGTGGTGGTGAGTGAGTGAGTGGAGTGA